>OZ038381.1:1048206-1180727 GCA_964036045.1 Eutreptiella sp. 'Long Island Sound 2002' | reverse complement strand
CAGGATCTGACATGGTATTGAACAGTGCCTCCTGCCATGAGAGATGGGCCACAGGGTGCCAGGGACCCAAATGTAGGATTGCAGTGGGCACAAACCATGGGGTTCAGGAGTTTCGAAACACAAATGCAGCAAAACTGCGAAGACACGTGACAGCTGCATGGTGAAATGCCATAGGGTCTCCCAGCAAAGTGTGATAGGGATTCTGGGCAGGAGAAAGGGCGCTACTCCCTTCGGCTATTGGATAGCAGAGGATACAAAACTGCCCAACGAATGCCACAGCCTGCGTGAGTTGAATCTTGCAGCGGAAGCCAAGTGTCGTCTAGCTTGTGAAACAAGCCTCCTTTTGCTTTCCTTGATGGCATGGCATTGTGCATCCTTAGGGTGCCCCCCCCCCAATTTCATTTCCTGCTAATTCATCACCACTGCTGAACTTGCGGGTTTCTGTCCTCAAGGCAAAGCGCCTCGGCACATGCAAATGTGTGTTGTTGTGACTGGTATGCCTTCAAATTGGCGCCATGGACAGTAGCCAGCTCACAGTCCTCAGGGCACCCCTCAGTCAAAGAACACATGGCAAAGACCAGAAAATCTGGGAAGTGCAAAAAAAGAGTGGAGCATGTACTGCCCCAACTAACACAGTGTACCTCACCTGGAAAAAAAAAGGCTCTCCTCCATTCCACATCCATGTGTGTCAACTTGGCAGCCTGCAAGCCTGGCAAACCAACGACCCCAAAATCCCCCACCCCCACGCCCTTATCATGAGGCGTCGCACAACAATGGCCCACACCCAAGGCAACGCAGGAGCAATCGCTACAAATCCTTCCACACCAGAGTATCAAGATTGAATCATCACAGGCCGGAAACTATGCATTTCGTGTGTTACAGTTGCGCCCAAGGTGAAGCAGAGCTCTGCGGAATTCCTCAGACAGTGCGGAGGCCGGGGGGTACCGAGAAGCTTCAGTGGCGTCCAGCTACGCGGTACCAGGCTTTGCTTCCCCCAACCGATGCTTGCAGTCTGCTTTGCCCACGTGCGTTGCTCCTCGCTGCCTCAAACGCATGACCCGATGGGCTACGCTTGCACAATTTGAGACCAACATCGACGTGGTGGCCGCTTCAATGAGGCAACAGAAGAGACAAACAAATGCCCCGACAGCGAGGGTCCGTCTGCTGATAAGTGGCACGGCCGTGGGCCGAGGCAAGAAGTCGAATGCTGCTTGCCTGAGTCCGGGCCGACGTTGCCGCTTGTAGTGAAAGACTCAAAACGCATCGGCATCATGGATGGGCGGACCGACACCCTAATCAGGCAGTCCGGACAGGCACAAAGTTGCCGTCGAGGTCCAGTGTGTCCAATGTTTTCCTGCAGAGGCGGAAAATGTATCGGATTTCACGCTTTCCGGTCCGACCACAGAGGCGAGGAGGGGGGGTTCTGACTTGGAAGGGCGGTTGGACAGGACAGACCTGGAACGCAACGCTGCCAGTGCGTAAACGACACTGTGGCGTACAGGTGGGCCAAGGGTGGGGTGCAGTTGGTGGGTTGAGGGGAGGAGGGTGGGTTTAAGGCAATTTTCAGTGATTTTGGGGAAATGGCACCCCTCCCTCCGAGGGTGGGATTGGGTTTGTTTCTGGGTCCTGGGTTTACTTGGGATTGGGCATTGAACTGTTGGAGGTAACCGTTTATCTTTAGAACTATATCTCACATTGCAGGCCCTCTTTCTCAGATTCGGTGCTTAGGGCTGATAAAACGATAAATGCGATGTTTAATCTCAAAAAAAAAAGTGAAACTCAAATGCAAAACTGGCAAGACTATCGTGATATAATCACGGAAAATGTAACACATTGGCACCGCGGGGCTGCAGTGCTTCTGCTTCTGGGGTATGGAGGGCTGTCTGCCGACCTCTGTGCTTGCGCAGGGGATGTTGCGTGTGGAGGACTGGACAGCGTTTCCAAAAGATCCCAGGGTTGGGAAGGTGATCAAGGGGCTCAAGCTACTCATTTCTGGCGATGCCCAGGTACAGGTCGGTGGTGACGCTGGCGGTCATGCCACCATGTTGTTGGGATATGGATCGGAAGTGTGACAAGCCTTCGGGCCTTTATACACAATCCCTGTGCTCCCTCGGCAGGCATCGGGTTTGGGGCCCTTTCATGCCCTTGCGCTGAAGAAATCGGACAAGAGATGGCCAGAGCCCAATGATATCTCTCTGGGTGATGTTGTTGTTCTGATCTTGGTTGTGGAACGTTGGTGATGTGGCTACGGCCATTGTGGAAGCCCATTGTGTGTCCGGCAAACCGCCAGTTTTCAGATGGCTGGATCGGCTTCTGCAATACCGCCTTTGCAGACCCCCTACCAACTCCGAGGGCCCTGGACGGCTCGGACAGGATCACGGCAGCCAGCACAAGTCCCAAACGGATCCTGAGCTTGCTGCCTGCTGCCTGTTACCCCTGCCTCCACTGGGAAACTATACTTTCAGGGACTGTACACCATGGATGTAAATCGGCAGAGTGTACACTGGGAAATGGAACATGGGCGGTTGGGGCGCGTGGGCGGGCGGGCGGGGGGGGGTTCAGGCATCCAGTCGACGTATCCACACACCCCCATCCTCCTCGTTGCAGCCCAGGGTCGTGTAGACCCACAGAACCTCAATCCTCCGCTTCTTGCCCCCCGTTCAAGAACTCTCCCCCACACCTGAAGCACCGAGGGCCCTCCTGGCACGTACAATTCTAGATCTTCGTGTTGCGAGCACGCGACTGACCCCTGCACCTGCACAGTCTGAGTGCGTTGGGCTGCCTGTTGCACATCGCTGCCTGCTGCTTGCTGCTCCCTGCTCGTTGCATGCGACTTGCTGCTTGCTACTTGCCTGCCTACTTGCGACTTGCAACGTGTTTGCCTGCACGTACAGCCATCTCCCATGCCCTCAACTATGCTGGAGCAGCTGGGCACTATGTCCCTGAACATGGATGCCGAAGGCTGTGATCCCAGCCCACATATCCCCTGGTGAACGCAGCATAAGGCTCCCCAGCCTCCTTGACAGGCCTGGAGCACTGGGCGCACACAACACCCCCCACGCTGCCCCCACATGTGCAACACACGCCCTTAGGACTAGGCGATCGTGTTGGGGAATCCAGTCAAGCCTCTCAAGGATGGTGGCCAAGGGCTGTGGGTCAGGACCATCTAGATTAGGCTCAGACCCAACTCAACCCAGCCCAGCGCAGCCCCCTCCCTAGCCTTTGCCCTTAGCTGTGCAAGGTAGCCGGGCTTGGGTGTGCCGTGCTGAAAGGGGGCCTACTGGGGTGTGGCAGTTGGGCCGAGCCACGGGAATACAGGTTTGTGGCATGCCTTATGTGAACAAATGGCCACATTGGGAACGGAGTGGAAGCACACGGCATGCCAAACCCAACTGCCTTTTAGCAATACCTGAGACGGGCATTCTCGTCTGAGAGCATCTTGATTTTGAGAAAGCTGTCGTCCTCTTTGTTGCGAAGGTCCGATTGCAACGACTCAATGATATGATTCAGGTTTTGGATCTGAGCAAACCATCGCACCATTACGCTATGGAACCAGCAGAAGAGCAAAAAAGTCCTCATGAAACGTCAGCTCATATCTATTTCTGGCCTCTGAACCGGCTACTAGTAGAGCTGACTAGGCTGAGCTGGATACTGCAGAGACCCAAGCGTTTATTTATTTTCCTGTACCCTGCCCTTTTCCGCCCAACCACAACCCAAACCCGTCCGTTTTTCCAGAACGTGCTTCTCTTGAGGGGTATGGGTTGCCGTGGGCCGCATTTTCCAGGCGATTGCATGCCTTGGAATGTATGGGCGTGGGCACGCGCGCGCATTTTTGATGCCTTTTGTATGTCTACACGTGGCGTGTTTCCGTCAGTCCCAAAAGCCTTGGCTCTTTGGAATGCTCCAGGATCTTAACAAACACTCTTCAGCACCACAAATGATGTGCAGCGGGCCCGATCAGTGTTGCCTCCCTCCCCCTGAATACCATACCCCCTGCGTTCGCGGGGTCCCCAGTGTGGGGGAAAGCAAAGTGGGCGCCTCTGGTGCCCGTGGACCGTTGGGCACCTGGGGCGCCCATGGACTCCGAAGGCAAGTTACCCCCCCCCTGTCTAGGAACTGCCTTGCGCAAGCACCACCCGCTGGTTCCGCGGCACGTTTCCCCCGCTACGTTTCCCCCCCCCACAGAATTGTTTTCAATAACGAGCTTTTTTTGCACAAGGGACATCGTGGAGGACGATGCAGTCCCCAGGCATTTGAAGGTCCCAGAACCCAACCCTAAGCCGAAGCCTAAGCCAGCTCCCAAGCCCAAGGGAGCAGCCAACCCTGGCCCCAAGGGGCAGTACAGGAGTTCAGGACGGTGTATCACGGGAAGAAGGGTTTCACGTAGGAACTAGTTGGACATCAGATCTTTTCATGCGCATTGGGTCCTTTTGGCCTCTAAACCCGCCTCCAATCCCACCCCCAAGCCCACCTCCTTTGGACATCCAATCCCACCCGCAATTCACCTCCTTTCAATCTCCAACCCAACCTCTGATCACACATCCAATCCACCTCCAGTCCCACGCCCAAACACACAATTGCGAACAAACAGACGAGCAGCACAAAGCCGGGCCCGAATGTCAGTTGGACAGTCAAACAAGACAAAGCATGTTCAACGCCAATTGGCGCCTTTCTGTGGGGACAGGCGCACAGAACTGCTCTCAAGGTACGAAACAAGAAGGACGGTGCTGCCCTATGGCAGAACCGTCCTGACATCACGACGACGTCACCAGACACAAACACACCTACAATGCCACCTCCTGCACCTCCTTTCAACCTTCAGTCCAACCTCCAATCCGACCCCAATTCCACCTTCAATCCAACCCCCAACCCCATCCACACCCCCCCTGAATCCCAACCCCACTCCACCCGCAAACCAACCTACAGCCCAACTCTAATCCCACCACCTTTCTCGTCTGACAACTTCCAGCGTTGTGGCCCACATAGGTCCACATGGGACAGGGGCGGACCTGGGTGGTCATGCGGGTCTCCATATCATCGCGGGCCTTCGTGGTCGCATCAGTGATAAGGCCGGCCACCCCCTCTGCTGCCAGTGGGGAGGTTGAGTCCTCCCTGCCCTCCCCTTTGCGGTGGGGCACAAACGCCTGGTCCAGCTTCACGCGAAGCCGGTGGATTTCCTTGTCCTTCTGTTCGGAGGTGGCGCCTAGTTCCCGCTCCTGCGGCACGAAAAAGGAGCGCGGGCCACGCCCACTCCCCAACCCCCGCAGGAGAGGGGCTTGTGAGAGTGGGAGAGTCACAGGAGCAACAGCAATAGCAAGCAGCCTGGAGGGCTATCCCCCGTCTCCTTTGCACAGGCACGGCCACAAAATATACCAGACAGGGATGGATATAGTGCGGGGGAGAGGGGTTGCCCCCAGATGACGAAATGACGATGACGAAATTCAGCCGGCCAACTTTGGCCAATCTTCATCACTTTTGACCGCTGAAAAAGGATTTTGGGCCCCCATCACAGACATCTTCGCATTCAGCACATTCCGCTGATCAATTCGATGGGCTTCATGACGTTATTTAACAGATTTTGGACCCTCAAACAAAAAACCGGCGGCTTCGGCGCCAAAAATTGCCTTTCACCACAAAAGAGTTTTGTAATCTGGCCGGAACAAGCGGTTGGGGGGCCGTTAGGGGCGTGCAGTGGTTGGCAGGACCGACCGTCACATTGGGGCGGGGGAGGGGGTACCCCTCCTCTTCCAAGTGTGAGCCTGCTGGGCAGGTGCGTCAGATACCCAACTCCTGTAGTGAATTTCATGGTCCCCCGAGGAAGAGGGTTCTGCTGTGGGTGGGACGGGGGGGGGGGGGGCGACCAGGACAACACGCGGAGGGGTGGGGCAATTGGGCCTCACGCACATGGAAACGCGGCGAGGCATGTGGTGGACGACCTGGACGTGAAGCAGAGTGGGCAGCAAAACCCGTAAAACGACCCCCGCAACAACCAACACAACCCCCAGTGCGCCAACTGCTGGGCTCCACTACCGCGGAAACGGCACCACAAGGAACACCGGCGGCAGCGGCCGTCAGAAAGCATTGACCCGACGCAGCACGCGAAGGGAAGGACGGGTGACTGTCCAGGGTCCCGTAAAGAAACTGCAACCCGACGAACTGTCACACATCGGGGGCTGGGCAGGGATGCAGTAGAAGGGGAGGGACCTCAGAGGTAGCCCCAGAGGCGGTTAGACAGGCGGTTGGAAGAGGTTGCCAAAGCGGTTGGGGGCGGTTACTGTCGGTTACAAATTGCATTGAGTCTGGCACTTGCCGTTAGGGAGACAGTGGCTGGGCATAGGCTGGGCGCCCTGTAGGGGGGGGTGGGGGTGCCTCCCCCCTTCCAATGCATCTCTGGGGCTGGGGCTGGGGCTGGGGGGGTGGATGCAACTGACTCAGCCAGGGCCCCAAACTCCCCCTCCCGCCCCACCGCAGTGGCCAAGCAATGGTCCGGATGGGGGGCGGATGGAGAGGAACGCGATCCAGGCGGTCCTAAGGGGCCCCTGCTGCCCGCCCGTGCGGCCGTCGTGTGGATCGCAGACCCCGCGGGGCCGAGGGGGTCTGTGGCGTGGCGGTGGGGCGGTCTAGGCCGGACCGAACACTCGAGCCGGACGGGGACCGGGCCCTCGGCGGTGCCGGAACGGACTCTCATCTCCGCCAGACCGGGCTCTCTTCGCCGCGGAACCGCACGTTGGTGTGGGCCGGGCCGAACACCGTCCGAGCCGGGGTCTGGGATCAGGGATGGATATGATAGCGACCGATTTGTTGTGATGGGGGTGGGGAGGGGCTGTGGGGGGCCCGAGCTGACGAAATGACGAGAAACCGCCGGACAACCGCTATTCTGACCACTGGTGAGCGCCTGTTGCAACACTCCTGAAGCCTCCTTTTGCCCCCCGTTGCCGTCGAGCGCATCCCCGCCCCCACCCACGGACACCGAACACTCTCCCCCTGCCCCGCTCCATCCCCCCCCCCCCCGCCCACTCCAGTGGTATCCACCTTAAGCAACGGTCTGCCCCCACCCCTTGGCCGGAACGCCAACCTCAAATTGGCTGTCCCATGGTAAATGGTGTGGTGGGGGTGCGCAGTGGGAGTCCATGCAACGTATCAACAAAATAAACTAAAAAGCCGCCAAAGACCTTCTCAACCAGCGCGTTCTGAAGCTGAAAGACGGCCGTCTTTAGAGCAGCGAGGTCCGTGTTCAGCTGAGCCTCCGCCTCCGTCTTCCTCAAAATATTCTTATCGGAGGCGTTTTGAACCCTCAACAGCCCCTCGGACTTTCGATTCACTTGATCAGTCATGTCTGAGAGCTGCAGAGGATGCGTGGGTGATGTGGTGCAGAACGTGCATTCGGCTCCAACGTGTGAGAGAACGCTCCAAAAAGCCAACATCCAATACGACCCCAAGAGCCTCACAGCCACACATTCCTCCCACGCCTTCACAGCCACACATTCCTCCCACACCCTCACAGCCATACATTCCTCCCACGCCCTCACAGCCACACATTCCCTCCCACGCCCTCACAGCCACACATTCCTCCCACGCCCTCACAGCCACACATTCCTCCCACGCCCTCACAGCCACACATTCCTCCCACGCCCTCACAGCCATACATTCCTCCCACGCCCTCACAGCCATACATTCCTCCCACGCCCTCACAGCCATACATTCCTCCCACGCCCTCACAGCCATACATTCTCCCTGCCACACATTCCTCCCACGCCCTCACAGCCATACATTCCTCCCACGCCCTCACAGCCATACATTCCTCCCACGCCCTCACAGCCACACATTCCTCCCACGCCCTCACAGCCACACATTCCTCCCACGCCCTCACAGCCACACATTCCTCCCACGCCCTCACAGCCACACATTCCTCCCACGCCCTCGCAGCCATACATTCCTCCCACGCCCTCACAGCCATACATTCCTCCCACGCCCTCACAGCCCCACATTCCTCCCACGCCCTCACAGCCACACATTCCTCCCACGCCCTCACAGCCATACATTCCTCCCACGCCCTCACAGCCACACATTCCTCCCACGCCCTCACAGCCACACATTCCTCCCACGCCCTCACAGCCACACATTCCTCCCACGCCCTCACAGCCACACATTCCTCCCACGCCCTCACAGCCACACATTCCTCCCACGCCCTCACAGCCACACATTCCTCCCACGCCCTCACAGCCACACATTCCTCCCACGCCCTCACAGCCACACATTCCTCCCACGCCCTCACAGCCACACATTCCTCCCACGCCCTCACAGCCATACATTCCTCCCACGCCCTCACAGCCCCACATTCCTCCCACGCCCTCACAGCCACACATTCCTCCCACGCCCTCACAGCCATACATTCCTCCCACGCCCTCACAGCCCCACATTCCTCCCATGCCCTCACAGCCACACATTCCTCCCACGCCCTCACAGCCACACATTCCTCCCACGCCCTCACAGCCACACATTCCTCCCACGCCCTCACAGCCATACATTCCTCCCACGCCCTCACAGCCACACATTCCTCCCACGCCCTCACAGCCATACATTCCTCCCACGCCCTCACAGCCACATATTCCTCCCACGCCCTCACAGCCACACATTCCTCCCACGCCCTCACAGCCATGCATTCCTCCCACGCCCTCACAGCCACACATTCCTCCCACGCCCTCACAGCCATACATTCCTCCCACGCCCTCACAGCCACACATTCCTCCCACGCCCTCACAGCCACACATTCCTCCCACGCCCTCACAGCCATACATTCCTCCCACGCCCTCACAGCCACACATTCCTCCCACGCCCTCACAGCCACACATTCCTCCCACGCCCTCACAGCCACACATTCCTCCCACGCCCTCACAGCCACACATTCCTCCCACGCCCTCACAGCCACACATTCCTCCCACGCCCTCACAGCCACACATTCCTCCCACGCCCTCACAGCCACACATTCCTCCCACGCCCTCACAGCCACACATTCCTCCCACGCCCTCACAGCCATACATTCCTCCCACGCCCTCACAGCCACACATTCCTCCCACGCCCTCACAGCCATACATTCCTCCCACGCCCTCACAGCCACACATTCCTCCCACGCCCTCACAGCCATACATTCCTCCCACGCCCTCACAGCCATACATTCCTCCCACGCCCTCACAGCCATACATTCCTCCCACGCCCTCACAGCCACACATTCCTCCCACGCCCTCACAGCCACACATTCCTCCCACGCCCTCACAGCCACACATTCCTCCCACGCCCTCACAGCCACACATTCCTCCCACGCCCTCACAGCCACACATTCCTCCCACGCCCTCACAGCCACACATTCCTCCCACGCCCTCACAGCCCCACATTCCTCCCACGCCCTCACAGCCACACATTCCTCCCACGCCCTCACAGCCATACATTCCTCCCACGCCCTCACAGCCCCACATTCCTCCCATGCCCTCACAGCCACACATTCCTCCCACGCCCTCACAGCCACACATTCCTCCCACGCCCTCACAGCCACACATTCCTCCCACGCCCTCACAGCCATACATTCCTCCCACGCCCTCACAGCCACACATTCCTCCCAGGCCCTCACAGCCATACATTCCTCCCACGCCCTCACAGCCACACATTCCTCCCACGCCCTCACAGCCACACATTCCTCCCACGCCCTCACAGCCACACATTCCTCCCACGCCCTCACAGCCATACATTCCTCCCAGGCCCTCACAGCCACACATTCCTCCCACGCCCTCACAGCCATACATTCCTCCCACGCCCTCACAGCCACACATTCCTCCCACGCCCTCACAGCCACACATTCCTCCCACGCCCTCACAGCCACACATTCCTCCCACGCCCTCACAGCCACACATTCCTCCCACGCCCTCACAGCCATACATTCCTCCCACGCCCTCACAGCCACACATTCCTCCCACGCCCTCACAGCCACACATTCCTCCCACGCCCTCACAGCCACACATTCCTCCCACGCCCTCACAGCCATACATTCCTCCCACGCCCTCACAGCCACACATTCCTCCCACGCCCTCACAGCCACACATTCCTCCCACGCCCTCACAGCCACACATTCCTCCCACGCCCTCACAGCCACACATTCCTCCCACGCCCTCACAGCCATACATTCCTCCCACGCCCTCACAGCCACACATTCCTCCCACGCCCTCACAGCCACACATTCCTCCCACGCCCTCACAGCCATACATTCCTCCCACGCCCTCACAGCCACACATTCCTCCCACGCCCTCACAGCCACACATTCCTCCCACGCCCTCACAGCCACACATTCCTCCCACGCCCTCACAGCCATACATTCCTCCCACGCCCTCACAGCCACACATTCCTCCCACGCCCTCACAGCCATACATTCCTCCCACGCCCTCACAGCCACACATTCCTCCCACGCCCTCACAGCCACACATTCCTCCCACGCCCTCACAGCCACACATTCCTCCCACGCCCTCACAGCCACACATTCCTCCCACGCCCTCACAGCCACACATTCCTCCCACGCCCTCACAGCCACACATTCTTCCCACGCCCTCACAGCCACACATTCCTCCCACGCCCTCACAGCCACACATTCCTCCCACGCCCTCACAGCCATACATTCCTCCCACGCCCTCACAGCCACACATTCCTCCCACGCCCTCACAGCCACACATTCCTCCCACGCCCTCACAGCCATACATTCCTCCCACGCCCTCACAGCCATACATTCCTCCCACGCCCTCACAGCCATACATTCCTCCCACGCCCTCACAGCCATACATTCCTCCCACGCCCTCACAGCCATACATTCCTCCCACGCCCTCACAGCCACACATTCCTCCCACGCCCTCACAGCCACACATTCCTCCCACGCCCTCACAGCCATACATTCCTCCCACGCCCTCACAGCCACACATTCCTCCCACGCCCTCACAGCCATACATTCCTCCCACGCCCTCACAGCCACACATTCCTCCCACGCCCTCACAGCCATACATTCCTCCTACGGCATTGATCACGTAGCCCGAGAACGCAACAATCATACTTCTTGCAAATGGCTCTCTTTTTGGCTCTGCATCTTCGTGTGCATTGCTGTGAGCGCGATCCGATTGTTCGAGATTTGTGCGTTCAAGAAGGTGACTTTGTCGAAATGCTCTCGGTCCTTTCTTTGCAGGGTCTCAGTCATTTGCTCCAGCCTCCGCTCTGCTTCATCCAATTCTGTGCGGAGAGTGTCTGCACCCTTGGCTGCCCCCTCTTCAAACTTCTTGGCCTGGGCAGACGGCAGCGCGTGCGGGGGGATGGCCTGGGTCACTGCGCCTTCTGCCGACGGGGCGTTGGTGGCAAACAAACCACAGCGGACGCAGGGTGCATAGCGCACCACAAGCACGCGCACTGCAAAGCATGCAGATAGGCTGTGAAATCACAGTTCCGAGGGGCTAACAAGAAAAAAAACTCTTGCGCGCAACGCATGGGAGACGGGGCGGCGTGAGGAACAGCCATCAAGCACATGGCGCAGAGCGGCAAGCGCGGTGGTACAGAAATGGTTTTTTGAACAACGCACGCTGAGGGATGGCAGGGACAGCGCAGCACAGAGCGGCAAGAAAGACCTCAGCCTGCTGCTTGTTCAACTTGGATTTGTAGAGGGCCAGCTCCGAGTGCAAGTATTTGGTGTCAAACTTGTGCTGGTCCAACTTTGCTTTCGCATCGTTGATCTCGGCCTGACTATCCCTCTTCAGATCTTCATGTGCTTTGTCTAACCTGTGAGTGGCGGAGGATGGCCCCCAGACCTAAATCCGGCAAACGACACGAGCCTCATGATTCATGTGCAGAACTGCATGCCACCGGATACGGGTACATACAGTAGACGAGATTACTTGGCCGGCCGCCAACAACGAAAATATCCTGGCATCTAGTGCGTGCAAGAAATTGCGGACAGAAGAACGAATTACGAAAAGGGTGGAAAACGTTTCCAATTCACTTCACTTGGATAAACAAAAGGCGCGTGCGGCGTGCGCTGCGCGCAAGAGCCACGCAACAGAAAGCGCGAAAAAGATGCTGGTCCTTTTCAGCCTCACACCGATACTTGCGTGTACCACTCAGCCGTGTGTTCCCCTCACTGGCGGCTGCGACAGGTTTTGGCTGCTCCGTTGCCGGCCTGGCCCCGTACCCTGTTCCTTCGGCCCCAAGACCTCGGCAGCTACCCGCCGAAGCCAGTGGACACAGTCGCCTTGAGCGGGGCACAGCCTCAGCGTGGCGGGCGCAAGCGTAAGGCGTGAGCCATCGAGTTCCAGCACCCTGCAGTCCCTCGCATGAGTTACAGGTAGTCGCGACTTACCCGGACACTAGACACGCCGGAAAAACACAACTGGGGACCGACAAAAGCAAGTAGACTAATATTGTGGTTTACCCATGCGCTCCGGGCTGGCGTCGCATAGGTTTGCGATTGGGCACGAAAAAGCAGATACGAAGTCTTCACAAACGCCAGACGAAGGCAGCTTTGCACACACAAAAAAAAAACATTGACTTGGGGCAACCCCATGAAAAGGTTGACTTGGCAATTTTTCATACTGGCGCGTGCGGCATTCGGGTCAGATCAGGAGGTGCGTGCACTGTTTGTGCTGAGGTGTGAGCTTCCCAAAATGAGGCTTACCGGAGTCCACAGCCACAACAATAACCATGCAACACACACCAAGCCTCCTGCAATGCGTTGGCGAGGTACTTTGTAGGAGCTTGGACTTGGGTGTCAAAGCGTTCCATGGTTGAATGAAACATACACAAGATGGTGGCATAGACATTGCAACGAGCCGTTCTGATTGCCTGCGCAGGGCTTTGCTTGTTGCGGCTTCAAATCATTTTGCATGTATCGTATGCCCTCTTTGTGTCACCACCGTGGATTGTGTTTTGGCTTTGTTGTTGCCTACGATGCACATGTTTGCACATGGACATGGACGTGTGGATGGGGCTCGGCGCTAGGGCTCTTTGTTTGAGCCCTCCGGGCTGTCCAGGGAGCGGGGAATCTATATATGTTGGGGGTGTGACCTAATTAAAAAACAGACAATCTATATATGTTGGGGGGGGGGGGGTTGTGGGGGAAATATGGGAACGGGCTGAGGCCGCAGCGCGGGGCGACAAGCTTGGGGCAAAAATCTGAACATACTTTTCTCTCTCAGTCTCCACATTGAAAAGTTGACGCTTTAATTCCAACACTTCCTTTTGCAAAGATGCATTTTTCGTCACCTCATCTTCCAACAACTCCTCGAATCGGGCCTTCTGGTCTTCGAGCTGAGTGTTCAAGAGTTGCATGAGGACCACATTCTTCTTCTCTTCCTCGTCACGGGTCGCTATCACGCCTTGCAGCATGTCATTGAGCTCCTTTGTTTTCTTGAGCTCTTCGCCCGTCGTCTTCAATTCCGACGACAAATCCTTCTCAATTTTCTCCTTCGAGTCCCGTAGTAATTGACATTCCGCTGTCAGTTTTGTCAAATCCCTAAGGCATTCATACTCGGGATTGGACAATTGCGCATAGCCACAACGCCGTGCACCCGCCAAACTCAACCGCTTGTTGCCTTGCCGATATGGGAGGAAAGGCTATGAGGGATGACGGGGGATTACGGGTGGTTGTATCTTGTGGCGGATTATGCCATCCCTGAAGCCAAGAAACACGTTGTTCACGGTACATGCCCAAACTGTTTCCCAAAATACCCAAAGGCGTCACATATCCACACGTGAGTAAACCATATGCTGTTGCCCGCTGCCCTAAACCTACAATACCTACAAACCTGTTCGCCTGTAATCCCAAAATAAAAAGCACGTTTGTAGCCTCACACGATAGGTTGGAGGGAGCAAAAGGAGGTAGCGTTGTGTTGTCGTCATTGGGGCTAACCCTAGAGTGCCTTGCACTTCTGGAGGCAGTAAGGGGTTCGTGAAATCACGTGGATTTGAGCATTCATAATCTATTTTGTGCACAAACGTGGTACGCATGGCCATGCACACATGGCATATTTGCATAGCATGGAATACCGTGTAGTAGATGGAGATACATCAAATTTGGGGAAGAAACATGCTTTTTTCAACTGGATTGAATCACTATCACCTATGGTTTTCCCAACTAGATTCCATCACTATCACCATCATTGCCCTTGTCCATCTCTTGCAATAGAGGCTCTCGTGTTGCCAAGAGGATGGTTGGAGGTATGTAGAAAGTATAGAAGCATCATGATAGGCAAGCTTCGCTCAACCAACCTTGGGACTAAACCATTTTGTCCAGCCCTATTTCGATGATTGAGGATGGAGTACCTTGAAACGTCCCCCACCCCCAAAATGAGACTGCACTTTGACACACGTTGGCCTCTTGTTCTTGACGAACACGGAAAAGCAAACCAACAGTTAGAACAACCCGTCGTGCGAGCACTATCATCAAAGCAAACCTTATGCTTCATCGCCACACAGTAGTCTACCCAGGGCCTGGGGAGTGAAAGCCATTCCTATTGAAAGCCTACCCAAAGCCTACCTAAAGCCGACGCAAAACTTTGAACAACTAAGGTGTCCACGGAGAAATGTGTCATAGTAAGTTTATGCTTGTCTCTTTTGGAAAAGGGAGGAAAAGGGTGACGAGTCGTGGGTCAATGGTGTACAAAAGGTGAGCAGACCACGAAGCTCACCATTGTCCCGCAACGAAACGCCTAACTTCTCAAGATTTGTTTTGAAATCACGGCCGTTTTGAGTTGGAGGCAAAGAGAGAGACTTGTTCAAATTTGAAATCGTGGTTTGGTGTTCTTGGTGCACTTGTTCTTTTTGCCTCTTCGCGTCCTCAAGTTCATCTTGCATCATCAAAATGTGCACCTTTGCTGCCTCTTGCTCTTCTGTACGCGAGCGGCTTGTTTGATCAAACTCAGTCTGCACTTGAGACATCTCATTCTCCAAAACCTCCTACGACAATGAAGAGGAGATGGGCAATATTGGGACTATGCATGAAAGGTGAAGAATTGTAGCCACCATTGATCAGGTGGGGTGGGCGCCAAGAGCTTGCACTCGAAAGGTAAACCTCGGTGATTCTTATCACACGGCAAATGGCGGAGTAAAAAAGGAATGTCGAGACGCAAGCCTCGTGATTAATCCTCGCCACGGGATTGTCCCGAGCACAAACAGCGAAACTACAATCAAAACGACTAAACTTCAAACCCATGAGACCCAAGCTTGAGAATACACGTGGCTCGCAGTCACCACCAAATCGAGTGAGCCGCACACGTTGTGGTGAGATGAGGGTCTACCCTTGCGTTCCACGGGCCCACCAAGCCCACGTCGGGAACCACAAGAGACGGGACTTCGGACGTCACCGCATGCGCCTTTGTTCCTTGAGGATGGCCTTCATGGCGCAAACCCCCGTCCCACCCAATCCTCCGTGGCTTTCTTCTTGTAGTTCCATGGATTCCGCCTTCTAGTTCCGTGGCTTTCTTCTACCATGGATGTGAGGAATATGGATCGCACGTCCCGGCGCGCAAAGGCGACGTCTTGATGACCTTTGTACACCTACAAAGTTGCTAAGTCATGTGCTCAATTTCAAACCCTAAGGTGGCCTGGGGGCTTGGAGAACCACGTGGACCAATCCTCACCAAGCGGTAGAACAGCTCTCGCACCAAAGCGGGAGGCTGCGAAGGAGCAGCCACGAAAACGAAGAACGAGAAGAAAACGATGATCTAAACCCCACGAGAAACCCACCGCTTGAACACAATTGTGTAGATTACGCAGGGCTTTTAACCGTTGCTTCCTACCTTCGGGTCGAAGTTCCAAGAAACCCCCACACCTTCGGGTCGAAGTGCCACGAAGTACTTTTGCTTGGGAAGAGTTCCGAGAAACACACTTGGAGGAGCACTGCTTTTCGAGCAATGTTTCAATTGGTCATGAACGGCCAAATCCGGAGGAAAAGAGCGGTTCTACATTGGGTATGTCGAACCCATAAACGTTGTTACCTCCTACATTTTTGTGAACGATGCGCGGTCCAAGATGAACAAAATGCGTGACGCCTCCTAGCCACTAAACACACCTTCACATGGGTCATCCGCTCCAATTCTTCCTCCATTTCCGATTTCATGCTCTCGTAGTTGCGATTTAGATCGTTCAAACTTTTCGTCAAAAATTGAATAGCCGCATCCTTCTCGGCCATGGCTGCAGCCTGTGCTTCTTTTTTCAACCGCTTCTTCTCTTTGTACTCGAGCTTGTCGCGGAGTTCATTTTCAAGTTGTTGCCGCTCCTCTGCCTCCGCCTCCGCTTTCTTCAATTGTTCCCATGCCGCTCTCTCCTCCTCTTCACGGGCAAGTCGCTCTTGGTCTTCCTTGCTTTTCTTCTTGCCACCTTTCTTTCCCTCTTTGGGAGGCATGGCTGCAAAGAAGGCAAAAAATCGTGTCACACGTTCGAAACAACACCGACCAACACTGCAAGCGTTATGGTAAGATGCAACAGTTGGTTGGTGCGCGCCCACGAGGCCCATAGCGGCTTGGAAAAGTGATCGATAAGTTGTTGAAGCGCGTATGTGACATGAACTTCAAAATTTGTAGCGTTTGCTTTGCATGCACGTGGTATTTGTGTTACATACAAAAATCATGGCGTCTTAACTTTTCCAACCATCGCATTTCCCGGCATAGACCAAGTTAACATAGGAGCCCAGCATTTTACCGCCGTACACCACACACACAAAGCCAAGAAACACACAGCCGCATGGCTCCAGCTCGCGCGAGCGAGCTGTGGAGAAGCCGTTCCACATTACATACACTCTAGCTACTACATCAGATGAGAATCGTGAAGCCAGCCACAGTAGACGAGATTACTTGGCCGGCCGCCAACAACGAAAATATCCTGGCCAGTATGAAAAATTGCCAAGTCAACCTTTTCATGGGGTTGCCCCAAGTCAATGTTTTTTTTTTGTGTGTGCAAAGCTGCCTTCGTCTGGCGTTTGTGAAGACTTCGTATCTGCTTTTTCGTGCCCAATCGCAAACCTATGCGACGCCAGCCCGGAGCGCATGGGTAAACCACAATATTAGTCTACTTGCTTTTGTCGGTCCCCAGTTGTGTTTTTCCGGCGTGTCTAGTGTCCGGGTAAGTCGCGACTACCTGTAACTCATGCGAGGGACTGCAGGGTGCTGGAACTCGATGGCTCACGCCTTACGCTTGCGCCCGCCACGCTGAGGCTGTGCCCCGCTCAAGGCGACTGTGTCCACTGGCTTCGGCGGGTAGCTGCCGAGGTCTTGGGGCCGAAGGAACAGGGTACGGGGCCAGGCCGGCAACGGAGCAGCCAAAACCTGTCGCAGCCGCCAGTGAGGGGAACACACGGCTGAGTGGTACACGCAAGTATCGGTGTGAGGCTGAAAAGGACCAGCATCTTTTTCGCGCTTTCTGTTGCGTGGCTCTTGCGCGCAGCGCACGCCGCACGCGCCTTTTGTTTATCCAAGTGAAGTGAATTGGAAACGTTTTCCACCCTTTTCGTAATTCGTTCTTCTGTCCGCAATTTCTTTCACGCACTGTCAGGAGGTGCGTGCACTGTTTTTGAGGTGTGTACATTTGGTACAGAGTCGTGGTCCGCAGCCCCAAGTGAGGCTTTCCAAAGTCCACCGCGATAGTTACCATGCAGCACACACCAAGCCTCCCACGTGCATGTATTTTTCTTTGCCGGTTGACGTGCTTTCAAATCGTTCATGGTTCAATAAAACATGACGGTAAGGCAAAAGGCTCATTGGTGGCATTCAAGATCCTCAAAGGGATGCAGTCACACACGATGCACTTGATATTGTTTTGCAGACGTGGGTGGAAGATTCGAACCACGACGAGCAAGCAAAAGTCCTCAGTGACTAGTCATGAGCACTCGGATAGTGCACAGGAATCGCATCATAACACTCTTGGAGCTAGCTGCAATCATGCTTAAAGTCCTGTTGAGGAGTTTTGTGTGCTCGCCGCCTGCATTGCTGATTTCCAATACCAAAGAGCCCGTTGATCTTATCCCAAGCTCGAGTTTCTTTAGCCACCTTTTATGTGCGTCGCATGTATGCTACTGGCATGCCATAGCGTGTCGTTTGTTACCCTATGCGTGTCTGCCACCTTGGCGCTTGACCTTTCAATTACCTGCTTGTGCCGGACTATGTTGTCCACCATACCATACATCAGAATGTAGCCCATAGCTTAATTACCCGCTTGTGCCGGACTTATCCACCATACCATACATCAGAATGTAGCCCATAGCTTAATTACCCGCTTGTGCCGGACTTATCCACCATACCATACATCAGAATGTAGCCCAGAGCTTGATTGCTCGGGATACAACATACTACATGAAACACCGGCCCCGGTTTGACGCAAACCCCATTTGCTCGCCCCATGGGGTTGCAAATGCGCAAGGTCGTCCAATTGGCTGCCGCCCATAGGTATCAAGTTTTAAATTAAGCACGATTAGAGTACAATTGCGATTCCTGTATTGATACATTGACTTGTTCGAACATCGCCCCAACCGGGTTGAAACCCGGAAGCAAATGGCGGCGCGTAAGATTGGCACATGCTCGAACAAGGTTCCTTGCGTTGAAACAAGTTTGGGCCATCTTGATTGAACATACATGCTCAAACAATCGTGTGATTTGTGGTGGTGTGTAAACATGCGCTTTTGTCATGGGGATGCAAGTTAAGCATGGGGCAAAGTACCTTCGGTGGTTTCTCCCTTTGAGGACCAACATGTTGGCACGTGCATTTGCAACTACCCCTTGTGCGCTTCAACATGAAGTAGGGTGCCTGATAACGCCATGGATGGTCGAGCATATGTAGAAACGGCCATGGGACTTGGTCGAACATTTTCAGACGGGAGTGGCCACATACATGTCCTTGTGACCTTGTGTGAGCATACTCATTCTCAAAGACGCATCCACTACACGGGTGATGTGTCTGCAACGAGGCGACGAAAATTTGGCCGATTCTTAAAAAGGTAATCGACCCTAGGGCCCGTCTAGTTCTCCAATACAGAATGGTGAGATTTTTTTGGACCAAATTTGTTTCCTTTGAACGCACATGGCTCCACATCCCATCAAGATCGGTTGAGAAAAGGCTTTCATCACTTGGAACAAAAAGTACCGAGGTCAAAATCCAAAACCCAACAAGTGCCCACCAACCAACCTAGGTATCATAGAATCGTGCAAGGATTATTGAGAGAGTTGTGGTTGGCGTGCTTGTGTCGCGCGTGACCCTACTCAATTCTTGAGCTTTCATCGGGTCACGTATTCATACTCATCGGCATTGAAACCAACACCAACACGTAACAAGACCATCGTGTGCATTGCGTGTTTTTATCTTGACAATAACAAAGACGCGTGTGGTACAAAGTAGGTATGAACGGCAGCACGAACAACTCACTTCCACCAAGAATGGGATAAAACGCATTACACAAGTGTCCCCGTTATGGATTTGGAATGTTGTTTCTTTAGCACGAGATTCCCTCAAAGCCCACACAGTGGTGCGACATGCGTCCTACAACTAGCCACGCATGTGGAAGATATGTGTAGCCATGTAAGTGGGAGGTGTTGTTTTCTTGTGCTGCTCCCGCGCGCTTGCATCGAGCCCCAAGAACTCAGCCAGCACCTGACGACGTTGACCTATTCCTTGGATAGGTAACTTGATTTTCATTTTTCAATAAGTGAGACACGGTTTTTCATGTTGGAAACGAAAAACGTACAATATTCGACATCGTCGCGTTCAAACCTGTTTTGCATGTTTTGCATGCTTGCATGTGTTGCCCGCACTTCACGACACCCGGTGATTTGCCGTTGGTTGCCGAGCCCTCAATGTAAAACAAATCCGTATGCACTACGCACAATGTTGCTATGTACAATCGCTAGAAATAAAGGAGAACTTAATCCACTCTTCTTGTCCAAAATTAAACAAGTTGAGGCGACGTGGCTGTGCGCCGACCCCAGGGACCGGGACCCGTGCCCGGCCGGGCAAGTGCTGCGCCTCGCCGCGCCGGGGGGCCGAGCCGGACGTGCACATAGAGGTGCTCGACGATGCAGAGGTTCCGCTACCGGCTGTGGACCCGTAGCCCGAGGGGGAGCGGCTAGTCCGCCGCCCCAAGGGAAATCGAGGGCGAAGGGTATCCTAATCGCTCTCCCGCGACCCATCTATTTTTGACAATTGAACTCTTGGGAACCAGTGGATCCATGGATTGTGGATGAAGCGTCCATGAGGGCACAGTCATGTGTAGATGGCGAGTTAATTGAGCGACATGCGTGCCGGAGCAACGCACTCCCTATCCCTGGTCGTACGCCGGGTTACATGGCCTTTATAGGCGAAATGGGGTGCCTGATGTCGTTTTTTCGTGTTTCTTTTCAGAATGCCAGCAAACCGTCCGGCCCGGACCGGAAGTAGAATCTCTTATAAGGTCGGCTCGGACTCGGACGTTGACGATGGCGCTCGAGACGACAGCGACGAAAGTGTCAATTTTGAAGCTCCCTCGGATTCGGCGGAGGACGTCTCGGACGAAGATGACGAAGACTTCGAAGAGTCGGAGGAGGAATTTGAAGATCAACCACGATCACGTCGTCCCCGGCGAGGCGGTGCACCGGTCCGGTACATGGAGGAATCGGATTCCGATGATAGTGGCAATTGGAAGCGCTCCAAGAAGAAAGCGAAACGTTGGATTCAGGACGACGACGACGATGTGGTGGACGACGATTTTGACGAGGATAGAGGACGCCGCGGGTATGCAAGGGCCGCGAAGACGAATGTTATCTACAATGACGACCTAGATTTGGGGGCATTAGATGAAGAGGAGCAGCAAATGATGCTGGAGGATAGCCCGCCGAAAGCCACTGCAACTGTAGACCCTACGATTCCGTCGGGACCCGAGATAGAGGTCATTTATGCTTGCAAGAAGAGGAATGGGGTTGACCAGTTCTATTGCAAGATGAAGGGCTTCTCCCATCGGCAGTGCGACTGGCTGACGGAGGAGGAGGTCATCGATATTGGGGGACAGAAGAAAATGAAGAATTTTCTCGACAAGAACCGGTTGTTCTTGCCGCTTTTGGAGGAACCGGAGGACGAAGAAGCGGACGACATTTTCTTTGACCCACAGTGGCTCGAAGTGGATCGGATCATCGCCGAGGACGAAGATTTTGAGGCCGGGCAATCCCTCTTTTTGGTCAAATGGAAAGGGCTGCAGTATGATCAATGCACGTGGGAGCTACGGGCAAATATCTCCGATGCTCAGCTCGCCTTTGATTTGTATGAGAAAAGGAATCGAGTCACCCCTGCAATGGTACCGCGGAGCAGGCCAGTTGGCTCCCACTTGGGCGAGGAATTCCGGAGGCGCATTGCTCAAGAGTCTAAATTCAAAGGGAACCACCAATTGCGGGACTATCAAAATGTGGGTTATACATGGCTAATTTGGTGTTGGGCCAACAATCGAGGTTGCATTTTGGGCGATGAAATGGGACTCGGCAAAACAGTGCAAGTGGTCGCCTTTCTCAATTTCCTCGTAACGCGCTATCAGCGGCCGGGGCCCTACCTCGTCGTCGTACCTCTATCAACCATTCCGCACTGGGAACGCGAGATAGAGGCGTGGACTGATCTCAATTGTGTTGTGTTTCATGGGTCCGAGAAGGCTCGAGACATGATTGTTAAGCATGAGTTCTTCTATAACAACACGATGTCCAAGAAGCGGGGCCAATACAAGTTTCATATTCTGCTAACCACCTTCGAAATGATTGGCCGGGAGTTCGAACGACTGAAAGGAATACAATATGAGACTGTGGTCATCGATGAAGCACATAAATTGAAAAACAAGAACTCCAGTATGTTTAAAACCATGTCCCAATTGCAAACGGCATACCGTTTGATGATGACAGGGACCCCCGTCCAAAACAACATTGTGGAGCTATGGACGTTGCTCAAGTTCTTGAACCCGGACTGGATTTGGAGTGAGGAGGATTTTGTGGATGAATTCGGTGACCTTCAATCAGCAGAGCAACTGTCGAGGTTGCATGAGATCATCCGACCATTCTTGTTGCGGAGATGCAAAGAAGACGTGATCAAAGAGTTGCCACCAAAAGTGGAGACGCTCATCAAAGTGAAATTGACAACCGTTCAAAAGATGAACTACAAGGCTGTGGTGGAGAACAATAGGGCGTTTCTGAGTACAGGGAAGGGGAAGGCCCTGGCCCCGAGCTTGAACAACATTATGATGTTGTTGCGCAAAGTTTGCAACCATCCCTACCTATTGCAGGGCGCGGAAGAGCGCGCGCTGTCGCCGCTGATGACGTGGCAGGAGAGGGCTGAACAGCTGATCAAGTCGTCCTCCAAGCTGATTCTCTTGGACAAATTGCTAAAGAAGCTGCGTGAGCACGGTCACAAGGTGCTCATTTTTTCTCAGATGACGAAGATGCTGGATGTTTTGGAAGACTACCTCCGGTACCGGGGATACAATTACGAGAGGATTGATGGTGGCATTGGAGGGCAGAAGCGACAGCAGGGGATCGACCGTTTTCAGGATCTACGGTTCGATCGATTCGTGTTCCTTTTGTCCACCAAAGCTGGTGGTGTCGGCATCAACCTGACCAAGGCCGACACGTGTGTGATTTACGACAGCGATTGGAACCCCCAGAATGATCTGCAGGCTCAAGCTCGGTGCCACCGAATCGGGCAAGAGAAGAATGTGATGGTGTACCGTTTGCTGACAGAAGGGACGTACGAGGAGAGGATGTGGGAAGTAGCCAGCAAGAAGCTGGGACTGGATCAGGCAGTGCTCGCGGGAGGAGGCCAGGACCAGAGCAAGCGCGGCTTCACCGCGGAGCAAATGAACATGCTGTTGCGGCACGGGGCATACGAATTGTACAAAGAAGGGGACCGTGAGCAGGATGACAAGGCCCTGGAGGAGGAGGACATCGACCAGATCCTGCAAAGAGCGACGAAGATCGATCTGGAGAATGTCAACCACGAGGGTGGCGACGGACCGCAGGCCATCCATGGGCTGGCGGGGTTCTCCACGGCGACGTTTGCCGCAAAGGACGAGGACGGCCCTGACATCGACGACGAGAACTTCTGGGAGAAGATCCTGCCCGAGCAAGTGACGGCAATGAAGCTGAAGGCGAAGCTGGACGCCGACACCAAAATGGACGCCCCGGCGTGCCAGCGCTTCATGCTCGAGCTCCGAAGTCTGGTGGAGTTCTTCATGGACTCGGACAACGCGGGGGGCAAATGGGCCCCCTCGAATGAAAGCATCCAGGAGAAGGAGGCGCTGAGCATGGTCCTCGAGCAGGTGCAGACCCACCCCTCCTTCAATGCGCAGGACCGGAAGAAGGTCACCCGCTGGCTGGCCATCGTGGAGAAGCCGCGGCGCAGAGGGGCTGCCCCTGGTGCCATGCAGGAGCTCTCGGATTCCAGCGCGGACGAAGTCGTCTCAGGCGGGGACCGGCGCAGTAAGAACCGGGCGGCTGGTTCCCCGGAGGATGAGTGGCGGTGTGCCCGGTGCACTTTGGAAAACTCGCTGGCGATGGACGCCTGCCAGGCCTGCCACGCGCGACGCCCCAAGACGTTTGAAAAGGCGGCCTTGGCGTACCAGGCACGGCAGGAGCAGAAAGAGGCGGACGCGAAGGCGAAGGGGAAAGGCAAGAAGAGGGCCAAGGACGATGCGACCTCCAAGTCCAGCGCCGCAAAGAAAGTGAAGTTGGCTGTGCCCAAGCCGCCGGCGAAGCCCGCGAAGAAGGCGAAGCCGAAGGGGAAGGTCGTAAAGCAGGAGGAGGAGGAGGACGGCACAGACGAGTCTCGCGAGGACGCGCCCGTCAAGGTCAAGAATGAGCCGGGGGTGAAGTTGGAGCCCAAGGTGCTCCGGCCGCGGGGGAGGGAACGGCTGCCCAAGAGGATGGCAACGGGTGTGACGGACGGCAACGACTTGGATGTGCCCCGGGTTCTCAAGGGCCGGAGGACCGCCGCGAACGGTGACGCAGGCTCGGACAAGAAACCGGGTCCCAAGGCCCCGAAGGTCAAAAAGGAGCCCGCGTGGGAGAGCGACGACGACGACGACCAGCCCCTGACGCTGCGCAAGCGCGGACTGCATCCGGAGCCCAGGGGCAAGGCGGCGGCGGGGGCTGCGGCCCAGGCGAACGGAGATGACAGCGACGAGCTGTACCCAGACGATGAGGGGGACGGGATACCGGAGGCGGAGGTCGCCTTGGGTCGGAACCCCGACGCCAGCCCCGGTGGGACTGAGCCCTCTGATGGGGATGATTTTAAACTGAACGAAGACGATGAGCTCTCCGGGTGACCATGCCCCACCCGCCTATTAAGTACACCCCGACCGGGGGTCTCCACTGGGGGCAGGGGGGGGGGGGATTGCCCATCCGTTGGTCCGCATCAACGCGGTTGGAGCCCTGTATGTGTCCTATCGCTCAGCCTGAGACCACTTGTTTGCGCACCCCAAGTGGTCAAGGAACAGTTTTAGAAAAAATGATTTTGGACATTTCTTTGGCCCATCGTGACCCACCGCTAATCAAGACTACACCTCGGGATCGAGCGGGTGGGGGAGGGGAGGGAGGGGAACATCAGGTGCACACGTAAAAGGGCTCAAAGAGGGGGAATAGTACCACTATCCAGATTGAGCACGCCTGCCACGGATTATCAATCGCAACCCGAAATCCTTTCCAATGTGTTGTTTGACTCCGATGATTGACAGTCTTGAAGCGCGCGACCAGTTTCGCTTCGTGTGTGGAATCAAATTTACAAAAACCTGCCGTGTGAGCAACTCGAACCCTAAACAGAGCGTCGCCGAAGAGGAATAGGCAACGGAATGGAAGCCGAACCGCAGCAAACTGCAGAGGCTTGCTTGTTCACAGGGGGGGGGGGGTCGCCGCAGGAGCAGTGGTACGGCATTCGGGACCCGGCGCGGATCATTCACGTTTTCCAAAGACCGAGAAGCCTCTGCCGTGTCAGTGTGACGTGGGGACTGTCTTGCTCAGGGGCACCACCACGTCTGACCAGTACTGTGAGTTCTCTGGCACACATCGCGAGCGCGGCCGCGTAGGGGGCAGGATTTGGAGGGTTTTGCCGGGTTTTGCGCGTGCGGTCGGGGTCACCCCGGTTGCACCGCGGCCGCGCGGCGCCACACCGGGCTACAGATTTCTACTGCCGGGATCATCTGGACTCCCCCCGAAATCGGGTTTTGCGAGTTGCGTAAGGGGCGGGATCGGCGATTGCGATCTCGGTGCGGGGCTGCTTGTGCCAGAGAAGTGATAGGATTGCTGTCACTCTGATTTCAGTGTCGTCCCAGGCTTCGTCCGGCGTCCCATTCCCGTTCCGACGCGCTGCGGCGACGCCGCGCTGCAATTTGCCACGGCCGCAGGGCTGACTGCGCGACGGCACCGTGTACACGGTCGCGTGTTCAGACACAGGGGCGGGCTCGGGGTGCCGGGCCAGAGACGCACGCGGGGGGGCATGGGCTGTCGGATTTCTGAATTCGGTCGCTCCTGAGGCCTGGCTCTCCCTTGACCGCCTTCGCTCTCGTGTGTCCCTGGAAGCTCTGGTTCCAGTGACACTGAAGGTTCATTAACACTTAACTCACGTACCGCGGTCTGTGTTTACAACGTCCCGGCGGTGACATCCGGGACCCCCCGGAGGACGCCATGGGCAGAAGTTGCATTCTGGATTCCCCCCCCAGGCAGGTGGATGCCCGCAGCAGTGCGGATGCCCGCAGTAGTGCGGATGCCTGCTTGTCATAGCAGAAGCTTCAAAGGCGAGAGGCCAATAGGCGCCGCCACAGGCTAACAGAGCCAACCACCAAGGCCTTGTGCCAACCCCCCCCCCCCCCCGGTGCGGGGCGGGGGTCGGACACGCTTTAGACCCCCCCTCCCCTCCGCCGCTTCAACCAGGTCTGATCTGGAGAATAAAGATGCACTCATATCAGACTGTGGAGTGCATTGCCTCAGTTTGCGTTTTTTCCTGCATTTGTTCTTGTCCTTCTTTCTTTTTTTCAATCAATCTGTCAAGAAAATTCGGCTCCCCCCTCACTCCTCACCCCCCCTTTCAACCAAACAACCTAATGCCGAGGCATTGTGCCATCCCCCCCCCCCCCCTTTTCGCATGCCAAGCAGCCAAAAGTTGGCATTTTAGGAGCCGAGAAAAATGTCGGTGCTTGCGGCACCAATGTGTGCGTAGCCATCTTTCATGTAGTGTGGTTGGCGTAGGTTGTCTTTACTCAATGTCTTACAAATGCCCCATGGGCATCCTAAGGTCATCATCATCATCCTCGCCATCATCATCAGACTCCTCTTTGGGGTCTGATTGACGTTGATGATGTTACGTGGCATGGCACTTGATCCATCAGTATGTTTCTCTGGTGGCCTGCCCTACAGTGCCAAGGAGGAGGGTGGACCCCCCCCCCTCCTTTTCCAGACCCCCCCCCCTTCTCCCCCCCTCCCTCCCTTCTAAAGCGTGTTTGGGGGGGGGTCCTCGAACATTGGCTTGAGTGATCCCCCACCCCGCACAAAGCAGGTTTCTCCGTGCGACCGACCCTGCTGCCTCTGACGTGGGTGATGGGCTTTGTCAGATTGAGGCCCAAGCCCCAAGCGGCAGTGGCTCAACAATCAATCAGCAATCTTTGTCCTCACCCGAACGGCCACCTCTGACCTCAAAGCCTCTCCAGAACAAGCGGCTGCTCGCTCCAGACACGCCACATCCAAAGCCACGGATCAGGACAGGACGGGGTAGTGGTGGGAAGGGGGGGTTGCGCTTGGAGGCACCACGGCCCCAGAAGTTTTCGGGGGTTTGGGGCTGGGGACGAAAGGGGGCTCTGCAGGTGATGGTTGGGGGTGGCAGGCAGTTACTGCCGGCTGCACAACACCGGAAGGGGCAGCCAGAGTTTTGCTTAACAACTCAGCATCTCCTGGTGGTGGGGGGGGGGGTGGGGGGGTCTGACCCCCCCCCCCCCCTCGGACCCCCCCCCCCCAAGTGATTGGGCAAATTTTTCTTCGGGTCTTCAGCCAATCAAAAAATTGCTCTAGCGCCTTCGGCGGAGGTCAGTTTAGGCCAAAAAATTTCTTCGGCGCCTCTAACAACTCAGGATCTCCGGGGGGGAGGGGGGGCACAGCCACCCCCCCCCCCCCCCTCAAGCAAAACTCCGGGGGCAGCGGCGGGTGGAACCCGCCATTGGTCTCCTTTTTTTTGAAGGGGGGTGGGGGTGACTGCTACGGGCAAGCGGGGGTTTGGGCAACAAGCCACGCATGGCATCGGTGGGCATCGCGCCCGTCACTCTCGTGTGCGGCAGGGCTGGCGCTTCCCCGATTGCTTGAGCCCAAGGCTGTGCCCCGGTCCCCGTGAACTGCCAGTGTGGGTTGCGGCACAGGCGCGCCCTGAAGCCCGCTGCGTCATAGCAATGTCCCGGGGCAAGGCATGCCCCGGTTGCCTCCTGCTGCAAATTCTGTACCCGCTGCGTCTCGGCACCGCAGGCACGAGGCCTTCGGCCGGGCGCTGGGGCGGGAACGGCGGGGAGGGGGGTGGGGGGTTGGGGGGCATCGTCGCCATATGAGGGAAGACTTGCAACACATATCCTTGGCTCGAATTGTTGCCCGACAAAGAAGCCCAGACGATATTGCGGGGCCAGCGGAACAAAAAATGGGACCAGGATCGTGACCCCGCGAATCAGACGGGGGGGGGGGGGGGCTGGGTCCAGACTGGACGTACCGTTGTGCAGCGCAGGGCCACAATGGCCGATGAACGCTTGATTGACGGTCGAAGGACAATCGAGGGTTGTTGGCAACTGTCTGCAGGCAGTCTAAGCGAGAATGGCAGTTTTTGTAGGCCCACCAAAGGGAGTGCTGCTAATTTTGGACTGCAGGGGAATCAGACGGGACCCCACCGGCCTTTTTTCGCACTGGGGAAGGTCCTGCTGCTGGCATGTGTTTGCGCTCAACGTGACCCACACAAATCGCACCAAGCTGACTTTGACCCTGAGCCCACAAGCCCCCCCCCCCCCCCAGGACTCTCGACGACGGTACTCGGTGCGGGCGCCCGGTTGCATGGTGACGCGGGAGTGGGACAGGCACGGTCCCAGTATGTCACGCGAGGCATCTGACGTTCGCCCATGTTTGTTTGACGTTCCAGCAACATGGGTTCAGGATTCTTTCTTCTGTTGTTGTTCGAGGAAGGTCCAGGGGCCCTTGTTTGTGGTTGGCAGTTGCCGGCTTGTGGTCAACCACCGCTATTGCCGGCGTTGGTGATTGGCCGATGCTGACGAAGGCAATTGATACCGGACAGTTGGGTCGGTGGCGGATATAGACGAAATTTCAGGGTGTTTTCGGTCGATTTGGACAGTCCTGAGTATCGGCAAGTGGTGAGAGAGGGGTGGGACAGTCAACTACTAGTAGCAATTATCATACCAACAGTGACTAGTGAGGGTGCCTCGCGCGCGGTGCGCGCGGTGCGCGCGCGCGGTGCGACTGTAGCCCGGTTGACTTAGAACGGCGGTACCTGTCTGAAAAAGGTGTGCATTTCACCGGTAAGTGACGCGTCTGCCTCAGCGCGCGGTGCGCGCGGTGCGCTGAGGCACCCTCAGTGCCCAAACCATGCAACCAGTGCAAAACCATGGCGCCAACAGCACACGGCGGTGCAATGCTAGGTTGTGCGTGTGTGCTGGAAATTGTTTTCGGGCGTTGTGGGTCTGCTTGACGGAAGTTGTATTAAGTCAGAAACGGCACGCCAAAATTTGGTTTTGGGAGGGGGGGGGGAAGCACCCTGTTAAGCACGAGCAGCCTGCCGGGCGATTCCAACTGTGGGATGGTGCTTGCCATTCTTCCCCTTCGGATTTGGGCAAGGGGGCAGCCATTTCCCTGTGGGTTTGGGCAGAGAGGGAATGCTATAGGGCGGGGGCGGCCCTTCATCACGGGAAGCCAGTGTTCAGTGCTTGACAATGCCATCAAGAAGAGGGCATGAGCAACGAGCAACTGCTGCCGGCGAGTTTGCCAACGCAGACCATCATCCATCGACTGCCCTGAGTGAAACCTCAACCACCGGCCGTCAATTGCACAACAGATCTGCGTCCCTTTGCTTGCGGGGCGTTTTCATGGAGTTTGCGGCGTGTCGGCGCTGTTTCGTCCGCACGTGGTGCGTGTGCCGGTGTTGCGCATGTCACAAGTAGCAGTGCCTGTCACCACACGTTTTCCTTGTGGATCTGTTGGGCGCCCCCAAAATGTGCACCCAACGGGGCCTGAGGCAGCCCTTAGCAAGAGCAGTCAGAGGTCCGCTCTCGCTGAAAACGTCCAGGGCAACACCCAAAGAGCCCTGGACAGGACTCTGGAGCAGGCCCAGAAGGAGAGGGAGGGAAGGGAGGGGATGAAGACCGAGCCGGAGGGGGAGAGGGAGGGCAGGCAGAAGGCAGAGGTGGCGTGTGCCAGGTTGAGGGCACAAAATGAGGCCCTCATGCAGGAGAGGGATGAGTTGAAGCAGAAGTGGTGTATGCGCCGATGGGCATGTGTTGCACTTTGGTGCGGCAAACAATGGAGTTGCACGCGCAATGCCTGCAGTCTGCCCAGGTGGTTTTTGACACCTCGAAGCTCTTCACAGGTGACCCGAACACCGAACGCTGACCGTCATTCGGTAAGCGTGGCAGTCCTTGGCAATGACGGAGAAACAGGCAATTAAAAGGCGCAAGAATTCACTTTGGCCCATTTGATAAAAAAAAAAGGCAAATAAAGGCGGCTTTGGTTCCTTGAGTTCGATGCAGGCCAGCTGCTCTTCCTTGGCAGACCCCCTCCCCCAGGGCTCGCAAACTTGCAAACTCGCACTTGTGCTGTTTCTCCCATGGTTTCTTGGATCCACCAACATTTCCTGGGCGACCTGAGCCATGGGCCACGGGCCGGAGACGCATGGAGGAGACTGGCACCCGCTGTTCAATGAAAGTTCCTGGATCTGAGGGGAAGGTCTGCACCCGAGCAGGGTGACAAGTGTCTCCCGGGGGCAAGTCGCACGTGTTGGTCAACGCGGTGAGGCGGCTTGGGGCACTGGTATCCACATCTTGAGTGCTGTGGACACCCGGCAGACGGGGGCCTTCCAGGCTGCAGCTTTTGCAATCTCTTTGCCAGGGGCCTTCTTTTTTGCGACGTATGGAAAGTCTGGGACTGCTGCCAGCGGCGCTTCCCCCCCCCCCCCCTTGCCGTCGCTTTTGTCTTCTGGGATACACGCCTAACCGGCCTAATGGGGGGTACGAGCTCTTACCCAAACGGGCCAAGAAACATTTGATAGCCGCTGGCTGCGGTGAGCTCAAGGCAACATTCGGCCCTCGTTTGAGGTGTGCTGCAGTGCAGCAGGTCAAACAATGAACTGAGGCTTGGGACGATGACCATATGCCTGTGATGCGGGGGTATATGTGAGCTCTGTATCCGTTGCTTTATGGCCCCCTTGCGCAAGCACCGCCTTTTCTAAGCGCCAGGACCCGGTCTGACCGTCATTTTTCTGGGGTTTTCTGACCACAGCTTTCATCGTCAGAAACTAGCGGAACGTGATTGTGTGCCGATTGTGGAGGGAAAGAGGGGCTGTGTCACGTTTGTGATGAGTCCTCCTGCTCATAACAACATCAAGCTTGGTACTGCAACCCGCTGCTGTTTGTTTTGTGTGATTTTCAACCCTGACTAAGCCTAGCCTGCCCCGAAGCCTGCCCCAAAGGGCAAGCATGTGCAATTGTTCAAGACGAGGCGCAAGGTTGGAAAAGGCTTCTATTCCACAGCTCCTGGTCCCTGATGGGCAGTGAGGACCTCCAGAACTTGCTGAAATTTGCCTGCACATTGTTTTCTAGTGCCCGGTTATGACAATTGTGCTTAGAGTGAGGTATGGGCAGGTTTCCAGTGACATATGGTCTTTTGGTACTGCGCGCAAGCACCGCTTTGTCTAAGCACCGGGACCCGGTCTGACCGTCGTTTTCCTGACTGTCCTGCTGCTTGCGCGGGGCGGGGGGGGTGCTGGCCAACCACTGGCCGCTAGCCGTGAACTGCCAATCGGCGACAGTTGGTGGTCGATTAATTCAGGGTTGTTGGCAATTGTCTCCAGGCAGTCTATGCTAGAATGGCAGTTTTTGTAGGCCCACTTAACGGGAGTGGTGCCAATTTTGGACTGCAGGGGAATCAGACGGGACCCCACCGACTTTTTTTTGCACTGGGCAAGGTCCTGCTGCTGGGGGTCAGATTGCATGACCGCAATTTGTCTGCAAAAAACAAATTGTTCATTGCTCTGTTTTTTGTTTTGGTTGGCCGTGGAGGTCGTTGGTTGACCAGCAGACGGGTGGCTGTAAGATGCCTGAGAGATGGTCATGTGGACCCGGTTAATGCTCCGACAACGGTTTCAGGCGGTTTGCACATGGCAAGTCATCGCTTGCTGCTTTACTGACAGTGTTGTTGGTGCCATAGCTGCGGATTTTTCTGCATCAATCGCCAGGATGATTTTTTTCCAAATCAAAGACCGCTACCGCTGTGTCCCTGGACTCCATTTTCTGTGGCAAAATAAGTGCCCCTCCGCAAGCACAACCAACACCTAAAAATGAACTGCTCGTTCCGGATTTTTGGGCCCAACGTGATTGTACTCTACCCTGTGAAACATCGTTTGTTGAAAGTAGATTGACATCCCCCCCCCCCCCCCCGCCCCGCCACACACAACATTTAATAGCCAGGTTGGGCGAACTCAAGGCAACATTCAGCACTGGTTTGGTATGAACACTGATTGAGCCGTGACCGTATCGTGTGGTTCATGGGGGCTATATCGGTAGCTAAGTATCCTTTGCTTCACAGCCCACCTCCCCCACGCACCCAACCTGACAATGCGAGCCACGAACTCAAGGTAACATTCAGCACTCGTGCAGCAGGGTTCGCAGAGTGAGAGATATTTCCAATGCAGCATTCTGGTTGAACTCCAGCGATTCAGTGAATGGTTCATGGTCCCCAACCCCAAACAGCGTAAGACACCGCGTGCGGCGCCTCGGCCGGCGCCGTGCCCAGCACCCTGGCGACCGACACGGTTCCCTTGCGCAAGGCCACGGTCGAGGACGTCGCCGCCCCGGTCGCCTTCCTCGCGGGGCCCGGGTGTTGTTTCATCACCGGCCAGACGATCCACGTGAACGGTGGTGCCTACCCGACCTGAGGTTTATGCGCCCTTCAGCGATTGGGTTCACACGGAGGACACGAGAAGGAGGACGCGGAGAAGGCACGGAGTGCACGGAGCGGCCCGTCACCGGGGGTCGAATGAGCCTTTTCTCCAGAGATTGATTTTGTTTTTGTCTCCGTGTTCTCCGTATAAATCCGAGTCTACTGCGCCCCTAGGTTCAACTCATGACCCCACCCAGACCGATCGAAGTAGCCGACATTGGTTGGGTCCATGACCTGAACCAGCTGCACGCGGTCGAGCTTTCGTTGCCGACCCGCGAACAGCTGGCCGAGATGGTCGCGCGCGCGACCGATGCCAAGGCGGTCGACCGGGAGGCTGCGCTCCTGCTCGCCTTCGAGCAGGACGCCGACTACGACAGCCCGAACTTCCTGTGGTTCAGGGACCACTTCCCGCGTTTCCTCTATGTCGACCGGATCGCGGTCTGGGACGGCCACCAGCGCGGCGGCTTTACCAGGACCTCTTTGGCGATGAACTCACACGCGGGCAGAGCCTGGTGTTCTGCGAGGTCAATGCCGATCCGCCGAACCCGGCCCCGGACGCTTTCCACGCGGCGTTCGGCTTCAGGGCCAGGGTTGTGGGCGAGGCCAGGCTCGAGGAGCGGGACAAGTCGGTGCGCTATCTCAAGAGGGAGCTCTCCGGCGCCCTTGTGTGCTCTCGAGCAGACCCTGTCGAGATCGAGCGCCAGACCGACCGGCAGAAGCGCCTTCGCTTTGTCCCTTCATTAGCCCCCCCCCCCCCTGTGCAAAAAACAGCCCCTGCACCCCTGGTCCACGCCAAATCAGGCCTCCGGCACCGCATCTGTGACAATGCACTGTGGGTATCCCTGGGGTGATTTGGGAGGCCGACGACCGTTGTCGCCCTACGGCCAAGCCAAATCAGGGTGTGGATGTCGGAGCGATTCTGGGAGGTGGCGACCATCGCTGATCTATGGCCTAGCCAAATAAGTGGCAATCAAATCGAATAACTGGCAACAAAGAAGTACATTGTGCTATGCCAGAGTGCTTCTGGAGGGTGACGACCCTTGTCGATTCACGGCCAAGCCAAGCCAGGGTTAGTAAGACAGCCACAGAACAAGCTGATTGAGCTGGAGCACTTCAGATGAATGCATTATGGCGTATTTTTGCACGCTACAGCTTGTCCAAGATATGGGGGTGGTAGATGCTGTGTTGATATGGAACCTAGTTGGATTTTGGTCCCAAGTGGGAACAGTGGGGGAAAGATCATTGACAGACGTGCGGTTTTGGTTGTTTGCTAGGCTCCCTTGCTTCTCCTTATTCCACCCATTTGGGACTATTTTGTTTGTTCTGAATCATGCAACCCTCCTTGTGTCCAGCATTTGACTGCAACATGGAACGATTTTTTTTTGGTGCTTGGTAGAAAGGCGTTTTACATGCTTATGAATGGGGAGTCCAATTGCTTTGAGTGGAAAATGATAGGCATCGGGTGTTCACTCAGAATTGCTGTATTTGTGCAACTCTGCGGAGTGTTGTGCAGTCCTCTTGTGGCTTTGGGTTAGTGACAGCATGTATGCTATTGGGCCCTGGGTGGTGGAAACATTGTCAAAGGTTACTGTTGGTATTATCTGCTGCTTACCAGGCCTTTCTTTGGGGTTGTCCCTGCTGGGTAAATGGTCCATAATTGTCTAAATTGGACCCCTAGCCTAACCAATGAATTGTTCTCGTTGGAACGTCACCGGACTGGCAACACTTTCTGTATCCTCAAGTCCCACGATAGTGCTGACCTGGAATGGCTGTTTGTTATATGGTCACTATGAGTGCAACTTAATGTTTTGCTACTGTTGTGCTCCTTTGATGTGCACAAGCCATGGGTTTCCAAACACATGTGGTGCAGCTCTGCAAATTTCCGTCTTTTACTGCTGCTCCTGCAACCGTTGGGGATGGTGCACCAACCAGCAGTGCCAAGCTTTACGACAGGGTTTTGGTGGAACTGATGCTTCGTGCCAAGCACAGGTTTGGGCAAGGAGTGATGCGAGCTCTGCATTTGGTCTGGGCTTTGAAAAGGGCTGCATGGCTTGCATGCCGAGAAATGCCGACTGTGGTGGTTGCACATGCTCCTTGAGGGATGCAGTTGTGTCCCACAGGGAACATTATTGCGCCAGGCGCACGCCGGGCATGCGCTGGGCCAAAATGCCCCCAATCAGTGCCATCCCAAGCGCTATCCAAGACTTCCCTGTCTTGGGGACCCCAACACGGGAGTTAGGTATGTATGACTCCTCCCCGTTTTTGGCAATTGTAGTTACACAATCACGCGTATGCCCATTCTGATGTGGCACCATCCCCGGCCCCCCACTCAATCCATTCATCCATCGTTGAACCCCCCCCCCCCCTCTCGATCAGTCATTCTAAGTGGGGGCACCTGACGCGGCACATGTGCGGCATGGCTATTGGGCGACATCTACGGGAAAGGTGTTGTGTTGTGTTGTGTTGTGTTCTCCTTCCTCTTTGTCCTCTTGCGCCGGGCACCTCTGCGGATGTAATGATTTGGGACCACAACAGGCCAAGGGCCATTTCAAAGCTTATGAAGGGGGTGCCGCCGAAAAAGCGGTTCCCAAGTACGGAGGGGCTCGGGTGACAAAATCGAAAAATTGATTGGGGGATAAATTTTTGTCTCCCACAATGATGATTTTACAAGTGGTTGAGCATCCAATATCACAGATTGGGGCAGGGGTCACGGAAGCGTTTCTGCACAGCGACCAATATTGCGTTAGCATTCGTGTGACCACTGTGATAACGGCTCACCACCGGGGAAGCGTACGTCCACAGGGCAAAAAAGACAGCAGATTCAGACAGCATTCTGGCATTTTCAGTGAGAAACATAGTTTGTTTTAACTCATCATCTGAGTTAGAATCTGAACAGTCCTGTGAATGGGAACACAGTAGTTACTGTGGTCACCTTGGCCATCGGGGAAAATGGGTCCAAAATAGCCTACTTTTCGCACAGCGGGCACAGCGCGCAGACAACGCATGATGCACCCTCCACATGTGGTGCCAACGCCTGTGCTTGATCTAACAACTCTCTTCAAGGTGATTTAGGGGGAGTACCTGCTCCAAGCCCTACTTTTGCGGCTAGTCCTGATTTTTAACCCCTCCCAATGTGGCCCCTAAAGAGAGCAAATATTGTGGCCACAACAATTGCATAAGCACCCTCCTTTGCATGGAGTTGGTGGGGTTCAAGATTTGGTTGGCTTTTCATGGCCACTGTGTGCGATGGAGTCCCAGCTCCCCGGGGAATTGTTTCCTTCAATATGGACTCCATAACCAATGGCGGGGTCCCAGGGGTTCTTACCTCCGGTTTCCATGATTGTCCCCCTTTGGGGCCCCACAGGTGAGGAGTTAGCTATTTTCAAGCCGGGCTGGAAAAATCAACGTTTTCCTAGGACGTGTGGTGACACCTACTATTGCGGGGAAACCCTTCGTGATGATGATCCCACCATTGGGGATGCAGGGTTTGAACAAACTTACTCCAAAAGCCATTTGTACCATTGTGCCAGCAACAGTCCGCAGTGTACCTTTTTTGACATTGGTTAGGTCTGAAAATGAGTTTTCGCCTGAGAATGCAAACTGGTGACGATAATTGGGGGTTGGATGATGGATCATGATGATGGATGATCCCACCACGAGAGATGGGAAATTCAGAAACCACTTATACCGTTGTGTCACAACAGTCTAGAGTGGACCCGTTTTGATGATGGTTTTATGTGAAAGTGAGTTATGGAGATGGAAACACTGTATGCCATATGGAGCTGAGTCATGCTAGAGACCCATCAGCCTTGCCAAAGGAGGCACCACCTCTGAAAAGAAGCATCCTTTACAAGATGGAACATAGGAGACAAGTGGATAAAATCCCTAGTGTCACATTGAAACCTGAAAAGGGAAATGGATATGCAACACCTCAATCAAAACGTGAGCCTCTTGGTTTCTTGCCGCAAGGCATTTGCACTCAATAGGTGCATACGTGGAGGGTAGATCAAGCAAGTAGTGAAGCGAGGAGATCCGCTGGGTTGGACTGGGACACATTGCATTGCACTGTAGTTCTGTAGAAACATAAGTTCTGTTGTAGCCCCATTCTCCCTGTCCATGGCTGTGTCATAGTCCCTTTTATCTGTGCCTATTTGTCCTCTCTGTGACATGAGCCACACAAAACAGATCAGAGTTGTTGTGCACACATGTCGCTGCATAGCTTGGGAGAATGGGGTGTGCAGAACATGGGGGACTTTGGCTTGTACTATATGTGCAACTCTTTGATCCGGGCTGTCGCCCGAGAGCTCACTTTGAACTTGGTGTGTCGCACAAAAAAAAGTGAGGTATGGCTAGAGAATCTACAATAGCCGGTGAGACCCCTATTGTGAGACCTCATGGTGAGACCCCCGTGGTTTGAGCCCTTTGGTGTGACCCCTTTGGTGAGACCCCATGGTGAAACCCGCTTGGTGAGACCTTGGTGAGAGGTTATCAATCATGATGATGGATGATCCCAAAATATTTGTAGGGTTGGAATTTGACCAGTCCCATTGGTGGGACTAGGAGTTTTGGATGGCTTCCCGTATCTGCAATTGGGCCAATCCCACCGGTGGGACTGGGATTTCTGGGTACCCCCGGCTAATGACCTTGACTACGCACCTTGGGGCATTCGCCCAACCCCACCCCCCGCCACCGGCACGGCCACACCTTCCGGGAGACGTACTCAACGCTCATTGGCGTGCGACCCGGCGTGCCCTCGTACAGCAGGCAGTGCTCCAGCACGGCCCCGACGCGGGCCTACAGCTCCTCCCGCGGCGCGCGGTGCGTGCGGCCCGGCACCAGCCGCTCACACGCTCCATCCCTGTGCAAGTGTCACGGCGCCAGTGGGGCCGGCCCAGCCAAAACCCCAGTGGATCAGATCCCGGCCCCTCAGCACCTTGAGGCCGCAGACATCAGGGGATTCCTCCGTGCGGTGATTTCAGCCCACAAATCCAACGACCCTCCCCCCCCTCAACTACCTATGTCCATGAAACTACGGCGGACCCACCAACCCCCCCTACGGCACTAATCCGCGGTTTTGGACGGGCTTTTCCGGTAAGAGTAACGGGGACCCTTGCTGACTTAAAGAATTCAGTACCCCTCCCATTCCCACACACGTACTTGTACCAAGTGAGGGTGTTGACGGACGACGACAGCGTCCTCACTAGCCAAGATGGTCAGAAATAATAAAAATGCAGCCGCCCAGAAATGGCCAAAACGGCCGGAAATAATAAAAATGTAGCCGCCCGAAAATGGCCAGAATGGTCGGAAATAATAAAAATGCAGCCGCCCAGAAACGGCCAACACGGCCTTAAATAATCAAAATGCAGCCGCCCGGAAAAGGCCAACACGGCCTTAAATAATCAAAATGCAGCCGCCCGGAATGGCCAAAACGGCCCAAAATCATAAAAATGCAGCCGCCCGGAAATGGCCAAAACGGCAGGAAATCATAAAAATGCAGCCGCCCGGAAATGGCCAAACTGGTCGGCTGCATTTTTAGTTTTTTGCGGCCGTTTTGGCCACTTCTGGGCGGCCGCGTTTTTATTATTTCCGGCCGTTTTTGGCCATTTCCGGGCGGCTGCATTTTTATTATTTTGGGCCGTTTTGGCCATTTCCGGGCGGCTGCATTTTTATTATTTCCGACCATTTTGGCCATTTCCGGGCGGCTGCATTTTTACTATTTCCGGCCGTTTTGGCCATTTCTGGGCGGCTGCATTTTTATTATTTCCCACCATCGTGTCCATTTCCGGGCGGCTGCATTTTTATTTTTTCCGGCCCTTTTGGCCATTTCCGGGCGGCTGCATTTTTATGATTTCCTACCATTTTGGCGATTTCCGGGCGGCTGCATTTTTATTATTTCCGACCATTTTGGCCATTTCCGGGCGGCTGCATTTTTATTATTTCCGACCATTTTGGCCATTTCTGGGCAGCTGCAGTCTTTATTGTTTCCGACCATTTTGGCCATTTCCGGGCGGCCGCATTTTTATTATTTCCGACCATTTTGGCCATTTTCGGGCGGCTGCATTTTTGTTATTTCCAGCCGTTTTGGCGATTTCCGGGCGGTTGCATTTTTATTATTTTGGGCCGTTTTGGCCATTTCCGGGCGGCTGCATTTTGATTATCTAAGGCCGTGTTGGCCTTTTCCGGGCGGCCGCATTTTTATTTTTTGTGGCCGTTTTGGCCACTTCCGGGCGGCTGCGTTTTTATTATTTCCGGCCGTTTTTGGCCATTTCCGGGCGGCTGCATTTTTATTATTTTGGGCCGTTTTGGCCGTTTCTGGGCGGCTGCATTTTTATTATTTCTGACCATTTTGGCCATTCCGGGCGGCTGCATTTTTATTATTTCCGGCCGTTTTGGCGATTTCCGGGCGGCTGCAGTTTTTATTATTTCCGACCATTTTGGCCATCTCCGGGCGGCTGCATTTTTATTATTTTGGGCCGTTTTGGCCGTTTCTGGGCGGCTGCATTTTTATTATTTCTGACCATTTTGGCCATTCCGGGCGGCTGCATTTTTATTATTTCCGGCCGTTTTGGCGATTTCCGGGCGGCTGCAGTTTTTATTATTTCCGACCATTTTGGCCATCTCCGGGCGGCTGCATTTTTATGATTTCCTGCCACTTTGGCCATTTCCGGGCGGCTGCAGTTTTATTATTTTTGGGCCGTTTTGGCCATTCCGGGCGGCTGCATTTTGATTATTTAAGGCCGTGTTGGCCTTTTCCGGGCGGCTGCATTTTTATTTTTTGTGGCCGTTTTGGCCACTTCCGGGCGGCTGCGTTTTTATTATTTCCGGCCGTTTTTGGCCATTTCCGGGCGGCTGCATTTTTATTATTTTGGGCCGTTTTGGCCGTTTCTGGGCGGCTGCATTTTTATTATTTCTGACCATTTTGGCCATTTCCGGGCGGCTGCATTTTTATTATTTCCGGCCGTTTTGGCCATTTCTGGGCGGCTGCAATTTTTATTATTTCCGACCATTTTGGCGATTTCCGGGCGGCTGCATATTTATTATGTCCCTGCATGCCTGGCCTGAATGTGTGCAGCAACTCTGTTCACCACAGCGATTGCGTACGTACGTGTGTGAAGGCAGCGGGATGTACTATGCTGGGCCGTGTCTGCATGTAGACACATGACCTCAAGGCATACCCTGATGGTTGTTCAGACCTCTACTAGAAATCCGGGATGACAGGGATAGTCCCTGGACAGACCAGTGCTAGAGACGCTAATCAGGGTTCAGGTGCTGATCAACAATGACCAGGTAGACACGATGCAGCTCCCACTGTGCAGCCGCAGAGCAGTCCGCATGGGCATACGATAGTGGAGCACCCCAACCAAGAAGGGGACAGGAGCAATTGTGTGTTGATGTCACTATTGGAGTAAGGGCTGAAATTGTCTATGGCGGGGACATTCAGTCAATCAGAACTGACCATTGTTCCCCCAACCATAGCCATGATTGGTAGGTTTGACCGATTGAGTGCCAGCCTATGAGTAAGGACCTCAGGGCTTGGTGAAGGTATACAGTGTAAGTAAAACGCAAGCAAGATGTTTTGGCTGACAAAACACGGCCAAGCGATGAACAATAGAGCCATGAGGAGAGCTCTATCATCTGCCCCTTGTCCTTGTTGTGTGCGTTGCGGCGCGGGCTTGTGTGCTCGGTGTGCGTGTGTGTGGGTGCGTGTGTGTTTCTGGGTGCGTGTGTGCTGGCCTCGTGTGGTGCGGGTCCCCGCCAATCCTGGCTAGGGCCCGCTGCTTGCTGTGCGCGTGTTTGTGTGCTCGTGCTCTTGCCTTGGGTCTGTGGTGCGTGTCCTTTCCCCCCGCCACTCCTGGCTGGGGTTTCTGGTGCTTCTGGTGTGTGTGCTTGTGCCTTGTCTTTCCTGACTGGGGTTTGTGGTGCTTGTGCCCCGCCCATCCTGGCTGGGGTTTGTGGTGCTTGTGCCCCGCCATTCCTGGCTGGGGTTTGTGGTGTGTGTGTTTGTGTGCTCGTTCTCCTGCCTTGGGTTGGTGGTGCGTGCGCTTTTACCCCGCCAAGACCAGGCCTTCCTTCGTTGAGGCCTACTTCGGAGCTACACTTGTAGCTATGCACTGTCAAAAGCCACTGAACTAGGACAAACTACAACATGCGTAGTATAAGGGGGCCTTAGAGGAAGCGTTAGCGCGCCGGGCACGCGCCGGTCATCTTTTTTGGACCATTCCACACCCGTGCCTGTTTTTGCCCCCACCTCACCAAATAATTTGGAGTACCTTCTCGCCGTGTCTAAGAATTTGCCCATCCTTTGCACCCAGTTTATGATGATGGCAAGGGTGGTGGTTGGAAGTGGTGGGAGTGACATTTTGTGTTGTTGAATTCTCATATTTCGGCTTATGCAAGGTGCCTTGCAGGGAAGGTATGCGGTCTAGTGCGGTCTACTTGGGGGACTTCCCAAGGTGAGGTGATCGCAGGCAGAGCAGGCCGCCACAGTGCCAGCAATTATGCACCTCTGACTGTACATACTGAACTCCATGAACCTCCGGGACACTGCAGTGGCTACGATCCCAGCTTTGAGGGGCTGAGGGGAGCGTTTGAAAACCTTGAATGAGACCAAGGTGAGGATAAACTTGGGGCTAGAGATAAGATACTTAATACAATGGTAGCGTGCCGGGCATGCGCCAGGCGCGCGTCGGGCAAACATCCCCCCCGGGACAAAGCCCTCAGATGTTGCTGCTCTCTTGGCAGTTGGCGGCATCAATCACCTTCTTGGCATTCATGAAGATCCACCATGCTGATGTGTTGGCCCACCGTACCACCACCACAAAGGGGGCACCTTCACCCACAAAACAAAGTAGATGAAATTAGGTTGAGGCTTTTTGGGAAGCATTTGGGTGTAGGGGTTTTTGGTTTTCTGCTGTTTACGCCCTATTGGGTTCGAGTGTTCGAGCACTTGATGTTGCTTTTAGGTTGTGGATTATTTGGCCCTCGACTGTACTCACCATATCAATTTTGAACTTGGAGGTCTTTATGTTGAATTTAAGAGAGAACTTTTGAAGGGGCACGTGTGCCCACAACGCGCGTCGTGTGTAGTTTACAGGGCAAAATTAGGGGAATTCCAGTGCAATTAGCCCCCCCAACGGTGCCCAAGTTGAGGGGCAGTACAACACAAATATTAGTGACACACAATTAGTGGGGTGGTTGGGGGAAAGTGACAGTGATGGGTTTTGTACGGATGTGAGTGACACCACACGAAAGAGGTGCAGGGTTGGTAATCAAGAGTCATCATCATGCGGCCTAATGGCTCAGCTGTGACAAGAAGGCCAATTGTTGTGGGTGCCAGTAACACCCTTCAGGACGGCTCAAACAACGTGTGACGGCGCCAAACGGCGCCTTGCTCGACTGATTGAACTATGTGTGTCTCAGGTTCACCGCGTTGAGACATTCTCTGTTGGATGTACTGTATTGCACTGTGTTGGATGCCAGAGTGCTTCCGGAGGTAGCGACCATCACTGATCTATGGTCAAGTTGAGGATGCTTTTTTTGAGGCCACGGGCAATATTGAGGCCGCCCCTACACTGCTCCAAGGCAAAGATGCCCCCTTTTGAGCAAGGCATTGAAGCCTTAGAGCCCAAGAGGCAACCTTCCACGCCCAATCTGACCACAGAGTAGGACACCCGCGAGCAAGTGTTACACAACTGAAAATTCTTTGCAGGGAAAGGGCCTTGCGCACCCTCTCCACTGATTACAAGGAAGATGTGCAAGTCATGCGATATGCGGAGGCATTATCTGCACACTTATGTTCGCATGTCCGCTTGTTTCTACATTAGTTTCCCCAGAACTAGGGCCTGTAACTTTCCCTGCCAAAGAGTGCCTCTTTTTTCAACATGATGGTTCCGTTGACCAGTCCTTCTCATGCTGGACCCAACCCGCGTCCCTGCTCCACTCAAGCTGATGTGTTGGCCGACTCCTCACCAACACTCTGCCCTCCAGCCGCAAGCTCCACATCTTCTGTGTCTCAAGCTGACTGCACTGATACGGCTAGTGCTTCAAAAGCCCAGGATGACCACATGAAAGAGGCCCTGTCCGATGGCTGCAAGCATCCCGATAGTGCGTCAATGTGCCATGAGACCCTTATGACCCATCAACCATATAGTTTCCCGGGTGCTGTTGGATTCAGCTACATTGAAGATGATGATGGCTCAGCAAGGGGAAATTGCAATGCCATGGGACAGTATTATGGAGATCATTGCCCCCGCCGACCTTCTGACCGCTTCAACTCCATTGCAAGTGAGACGAGCAACATGCAATTACCATGTACGGCAGGTTTGATCCGCCACGCCAGCCTTGACTCGTCGTCCTCACAACTGCAGTGTGCGAAAGATTTCGAGATGCAACTACAGAGACAAAACAAGAGGTATTTAGCCATGTTTAGTCACAGCGAGGAGCCTAAGACAGGGTGGGAGAGATTGGAAGATGGCCAAATCGCATGCCATGACAAGAAGCTGCTGTTTTCTACAGCTGTCCAGTGCAGGAATTATTTGGGCAAGTCAGGTTACGTTCAAAGCCCTGCAGCCCTAGCCCAGGAGGATGGTGCTGAATTCCTGGCCCACTTGGACGCAGAATGTTTGGAGGAGCGATCAAAGTTGCGAAAGTTGCAAAAGTCCGTGACGAAGCAGAAGAATGCGGTCAATCAGGAGATGAAAGTACATGTCGCACAGTTCGAGAAGGCCAACCGTCGACTAGTGCACGAGAACACGGTCCTGGAACATCGACTGGCGAAGTTGGAGGCGCAACAGAAGCAGGAGCTCGAAGCCGCACAGGCACTACAACGGAGGGCGCTCGAGTCTCTCACCAGGCTGATGCAGTTTTGTGACGGGCTTCCACCGTTCATTGCCACGTTCAAGCACAAGCCCGTGTCCCGCCGCTTGGTTGCGGTCGTCGCCCTGGGGCCATATGGTTTCTCGTCGGATGAGGATCGCCGCGCCAATGCGTGCCGCTTCTCGGAGTTTGCTGCCATGAATGAGGCTGATCTGCTCTTCCTCTCCCTGCACACGCGGATTCCTGAGTTGAAGCTCCAGGCAGCGCAACTGATGAAGACGCAAATTGAGGAGCACATCTTCAAAATCCATGGGGCTGCTCATGATTGGGAACGCATTTGCGTTGTGGATGAGACCTTCAGTTTTCCTGACGGTTATGTCCGTGTGTTTGATGAAGTGTCTGAGGAGAGTGTCCTTGTTGTACAGCCACGCTCTCGTGAAGCAGTGGATTTGCCCAAGTGCAAAGTTGTGCCCAGTATGTTCGTCATGCATGCAAAGCATGATCTACTGCTGGAGCAGGCGCGGAAGGTATTCCTGAGGAATTCATTTTCGTGCACGACCCAGTCTCAGGGCTATGAGGCCGCGCAAGGCTTTGCGTGGTCCCTGACGACTGCCTGTGCTGAGCTGGGCATCCCTGTCTGCCTTAAGCCCAAGCCCCGGCGCCTCAGCGCCAACGATTCTGAGTGTGCCACAGAGGATGGCAGTGAGTCTGGGTCTGAAGGCCGCTTTACCAGCGATGAGAGTTGCACATCGGAGTCCATGCCGTTTGCAGTCAAGGTGTAAGGGGGGTAGGTGTCTTTTCAAGTCCTGGACCCTCGTGTGAAAGTATAGTTAGGGGGTTAGCTTGTCTACGGGGGCAGTGCCTACACGGTGCGCACTGGGTGCGCACCAGGAGGGAGGAATGGCACGCGTTGGCTGATGGCAGCACCTTTGTCCAGCCGTGCCACTTTGATCCTTCAAATTTGCAGATCTGAGTGATGATGCGATTTGGATCCCACAGTAACACGTTTGTAGTGTTTGCTTTGGTCTACCTCACTGAGCGCACCGTGCAGCACTTTCCTTGTAATACTAGTTGCCCCTCACCTGGTGTCTCTGTGCGTCGTATGTGGATGATGTCGTCAGTCCGGTCGATGCAGGGCATTCCGTCGACGGTTACTACTTCAGATGCCAAATACCTCAGCCAATGAAATCAGGCGTGCCTGCATTTCCCCCAGCCCTGATGACTTTAAACACCCCTTTTGAGGGTCAGAGGATTGTCTATCAGCAACCCGCACGGGAGAGGTTGGGAGAGGGTTTCCCCCAGAAGGCGAGAAGGTTGCTGCATTCTTACGCAGCACCCTGCATTCATTGCAGATCCCGCTTCTCCTCTGCCTCCTTACATCCCCCCTTTCCTTTTGAGCTCGGACCTGAGGGGGGGGCGGGGCAGTTTTTGACAGGACCGGACCCCAACCCAGCGCCTCTCCCAGAGCCCCACAGCGTACGCCGAAGGGGAACATCCGTTTTGCCAAGGGCCGCTACACGTCAGGGGTTGCGCCGCCAACCAACACTCAGGATGTTGGGGAAAAGGCTGAGGTGGTGGCAAGCCGCAACCTGACGTGTTCCAACCCATGTGCTCATCATAAGCCTGTGTCCCCCTCTCCCAACCCTCTCCCACCCTCCTCCAACCCTCTCCCAACCTCTCCTGCCCTCTCCCAACCCTCTCCCACCCTCCTCCAACCCTCTCCCAACCTCCCCCCCCCCTCCCCCCCCCCCCCACCCTTTCCAACCCCTTGCTCACGCCGCAGGTGTTGGGGTCTGGAACTGCATCGAATACCCCCCCTCCTTCCCCCTTTGGAACTGCAATGTTTGGTGTTGCAATGCCAGACTGCTCTGTCTCCCACTGCATGACATGGTTTCAGACTCAGCCAGTCTCAGATCCGCTACCACGGCCATTGTGGGATCATCGTAGCACCGGACAGCTCTGAACCTTGATTCCGAGAGGTTATTTCTAGTGCTATGTAGTGAGCAGGCTACGCCAGCTCATCTTAGTCGGAATCCCCCCCCCCCCCCAAAAGAAACATCAGACTGCTCTGTTTGATAATTAATAGCAAGTTTCCTCCCTCCATCCGATACTACAGTCATTTGTGGGATCATCGTAGCACCGGACAGCTCTGAACCTTGATTCTGAGGGGTTACCTCGAGCACTGTGAAGTGAGCAGGCTATGCCAGCTCACCTTGGTCTGAGGCAAAAAAAAAAAGCAACTTTCCTCCCTCCAGTTCCAAGCGGATGTTGCTGGGCACCTTCTGTGGCGGGTGATATGGTCTGGCCTTCACTCCCGAGCAGCTACCTATCACATCAGGCACTGCTTGTGACTGGGCTCTGGTGGCTGTGCTGAGCATCTCTGCATGTGTGTGTGTATGCTTCTGTGGACGGGTTCAGGGCGCTTTGCCGGTGGGGGATCGCATGCCTCCACCGATCACGTAAACTGATGAACAGTTGCCTGTCAGCCTAATGAGTGCATTGTGTATCGGCATCTCAGGAGGGTGCCGCCCACACAGTGCGTGCGGTGCACAGAGTGCACCAGGGCATGTGCGTTTGGCTGCATCCGCAAACCCTGATGCGCATGTGCGCCGCAAGTCACCACGTTGCTCCGTTTGAAGGCTTGGGGCTATGCTCTGCAGCATGGCGCAAAATCCAGGATACTTCAATGATGCAGTGTGTGTGCGGTGTGCATGGTGCACGGGCGGCACCCTCTCTGTTGATCCTGCACCCTCGGCGTTCGGATGCAGTGGCATCCAAAGCGGTCATGCACAAAGGCTTCGTGTTGTCTTACTGGCACTGCAACTCGGAATTTGAAATCCAAAAGTCCGCAGAATCCTACCTGTTCTCAGAGGATTCTCAGAGGAAACTGTGAAGGATGGCACAGCTTGAAGCACGCAGCGGGAGCCTTGGATCAGCTGAAACCAATATGTTGTGCAGATCCCCTTAGGGCCGCACACGTGTTGTTTGCTGATGGTTTTTTGCCGCCCCATGCACTTCACGCCATGCTGCACTCTGCTTGCCCAAAGCACGGCCTTATCTCAGCATGGCATCAGTGTCCCACCCTTGTTTCCCCTGAATTCCCCTGAGCAGATTGTGAGGCAGAGCTTTTCCCGGGGAGCTTTGGGGGAGGTACAGTGCGCGGTGCGCGGTCTTTTGGGTAGTGCGGCTGACTCTTTTCCCATAATTCCCCCTTGTGCGTTTTCTCAGTACCTCACCGGCCCTGTAGCCCCCCCCCCCCCCCCTGGGTGAGCCCGTTTGCCATGGCTGCGGGATAGGGCACCAAGACAGGTTGCGATGGTTGTTCCGATGGTGGACAATAGTCACGGGTGCCTCAATCCCTCCCCTGCAGCGAAAACCACTACGTACAATCAGAGGCACAAACATTTTCCGCGGAAGAGCACGTAGGGTGAGGGGGCGAGGGTGTGCGCATTGATTGCAGTGTGTGCCAAATAATAATTGTTGCTTGTTGTTTCATGCCACTGTTTTCTCCCCCAGAAAGTGTTCCACATTCTTTTCTTCTATTTTCTTTGATGCCTCCTCCACACCGTGCGAATCAGACGGCGCAGCGCCACCGTCTACAATCCATTGACGTGAACCTGGCCACGGTGTTGGGCCGTGCTAGAGAGCGGATCCTTCTCCTTTCATCATCAACCAATGGCCCCCTCCGTCAGGGGGTGTGGGCGGCTACAACCACCATACAATTGGTGAGGAGGATGGAGTGGAGGCCTCCGTTGTTGTATGCTTACCCCTTAGGCCACCGCGTCCCTGACAACCTGAAAAATCACTGAATTTTTTTTGAGACTATGATGGAAAGAACGCGCGCCGTGCGTACGCGGTGCAATGCGCGGTGCGCGTACCTCCCCCTTTGGAATCAATCTCAGCATTCGGGGGAAAATAAATTCCGGGCATTTTTTTTGGTCAAAATGGTCGCTGCACGAAGCTGCAAAGTCAGCATGAGGCAAGTTTTCTATGCCTCACAACAATTAGTGAGTTGTTCAGAGCGATTGATTTGCCATGTTTAAAAGTCCCGGGGAAACCGGACGATTGCGCTGGCCACTCGCCGCAATCGCCCGACGGTGCAGCTGCCCTTCCCTGCTTTCTATGCCCCATTCTCTTATTATGGCTCTTCATTTGTGAAGGGTCATGGCGAATTACCAGCATCTAACCCATGGACTGTAGCTGATGATGATTTCCCTTCCCTGCTTCCTCTGCACAGCGTTCTGTTTGTGCACAGCCCCCCCCCTCCCCTACCTTCTCCTCCCCACGCGTGCAGTTCCTGTCAGAGGCCAGTTTTGCTCAATCAACGAGTTCGACCGTTTGCAGAACGTTGCAAATCCTCAGCCAATGACCTTCGGAATCGGTGTTGTGCAGCTGAAATCAGGCGTACCTGCATTTCCCACCGACCTGATGATGTAGAACACCCAGCCTAAGGTCCAAAGGACTGAAAGGACTGCACCAGCAACTTGCACATCTTGCCTCTGCTTTATTTGGCCAACATTGGTTAGAGGTTGCAGCTGAATTTTTGCATCTTGTCGGTGCATTTCAGTGGAACGGTTGATAACCTCGCTATATTTCAGGCCATGTGACAGCATGTGGGTCCTCCACGCATGATAATATATGTTGTGCTTTGACTGCCACACAGATTCGGTCCGTCTGACCGAGCACTTGCGAGCACACGTAAGTCTGAGCAAAAAAAAAGCCTCGCTTTGTTTCAGGCCACGTGAGTGCCATGTTTGAGAGTACTCCTTTACGTTTCCAGATACGAGAATTTCTACTTGATGTTGCTTCGGCTGGGCACATCCTACTGCAGTCCCATGCATCAGCTTTCAGAATTGTCCACAACCTCTGGGCGGCTCCTTTGTAACGATGGATCTTCCATTCACAGAGGGTACTAAGGCCAAGACTGCTGGTGTAGAGTACTGCAGCATGCTGCTTGTTTGTGCCCAGGCCTGAACAAAGAAAGACGACTGCGCAAGCAATTTGCACGTCTCCTTGATCAACATTTGCCTATTCTCAGGAGTCCCTAAGATGATTGCAGGGACCGAAATCGGAACTGCCATTATTGCCTTCAAATGCTGTTCGTACAAGGCTCCCCTGCTACCTTGCCCACATGGTGGCATCTCCTGTGTTACCATATAAGCTATTGTCTTGTGTGTTATACACTCTTGGTACACCCACCAATTGCATAAGGAGTGCAGCGGTAGTTTTGGGTGTGTTCCAACAGAAGGATGTTGTATCCTAACACGCAGCCTGCACCACTTGCACGCAGCCTGCATTACTTGCCCGCATCCCTCTCTCCCTCTCCCCGTCTCTCTTCCTCTTCCTCTCTCTCCATCTACGGCCCAGACTGCCATATTCTTCCTGCACAGTATCTTCCTGCACAGGCAAACGTCCCCGAATTCTAATAGGAACAGCCTTGAGCGCAACATATTCGCAGTGCGCAGTGCGTGTGCAGTGCATCATTTTGGCTGCAGAGGCAGGCTTGTGGGGCAAAGTAGTAATGTATTCCTTCACTGCCCCTCAACGCTGGTTGCAAGTGTGGTGTTGTCTGTTTCTATTCTCCAGAGAGTGTCGCCTGCGCAGTGCGATGTCAGCCGTTGTGCACTAACGATTTAGTGACACTACATGTCGTTGAAAAGTGGGGCACCGCATGCAATGAAAGGGTGAGGCGGTTTGTGTGTACTGGTCAAGGCTTCAATTAGTTATTTCAAGGCAACCTTTTTTTTGTTTGGAATTGGCAAGCATATGGACAAAATTTCAATGTTGCAATGTGTTGCCTTTCTAGTTACCATGTTGCTGTTTTCCAAAGTACTGCAGCTAGGCGGCGCTTTTTTTTTCCCCTTCGCTTTTTGCTTTTTTGCCTTTTTTTTTCTTCCATCCAAGACACCTGCAACGATTGTGCGCCCATCATCAAACCCAGACAGTCTTTCAATCCAATATGAGTAGTATTGACCATTCCCAACTCCATCCATTGGTAGTTGACCACCTCGCAGCTCAACAATTGCAATCTTAGGGGTGAGGCACAGGGAGGGGGCACGGCTTACGTGTCGGGCCTGACTCCTATTTGAATGGTGTATTTAAATCTTTTATTTTCCGCCACCTCCTTGGCTCAGAGTCATGTAGCCATGTTGATTTCTCCCCACAATGGGGACTCCCCGAGAAGGAAGGTCTTAGTTCATATTTCCTGTGCTGGGTTCCTTAGCCTCCTCTCATGAGGCGGTGGAGCCCCCCCCCCCCAATATTGAGGGTGAGATGCTTCCCCATCTACAGCCCTACCAGCAAACACGCCAATCAGTACTGAGCCCAGTCATAACAAGCTGACAAACCCATTGACAGTAGTTCAATGCTCCCTTGACTTTTTCGCGTGAAATGTGCACAAGTGTTCCACCAAGTATGGGGGCGCACCGTGCGCTGTGCGCACGCTGTGCGAAAAGTCGGCTGTTTTTCACCACCGGTAGCCACGGGACCCAGGGTCCTGAATTCTGCACCCTACAGCCCCTGCTGGTACACCAGGGATTTTTTGTTTTAGTCTGATGCTTGCCAGGGGTCCCACGGTCCTGAAATCTGCACCACTGATGCTGTTTTGAATGGATCATGCACGCTTCTATAGGGGGCTGGTTTTCAGGGGTGTTCCTGGGATAAAAAACGTAATAATTGGCGCTGTGCCCGCGCTGTGCCCGCGCTGTGCGAAAACGCCCTCTATGTGTGTTTTGTCATTGGCTTTGCTTGTTGTCTTAGCTTGAGGAAAGGTAGCATAGCACTGCACGATTGGGTCGTTCAGAGTCTGGTGTTGGATTGGAAGCGGGGCGGCTGGCTGTTTGGAAGCTTGTTTTGGAAGGAAGCTTAGCACGCAGTGCACACGCAGTGCAAGGCTTCTGCTGGGGTTGCTACCCCCCCCCCCCCCTGCAAACTCCCCCCCCCTTGCAATCTCCCCCCCCCACCCGGGAGACCGTCACTTCCATGTTTTTCTAGTTAACATGTATTGTGCTGGTTTGTGTTGCCCATCTGCTTTACGCATGGCCTTGCATTGCTTTCCCCTTACTACAAATCAAGCACCTGTGTGTGTTCTGTGATATTCTCTCTCCAAAGGCGTTGTATGGGTGTGTTGTGTTGCTACTTCAGACCCAAGATGTTTTCTCCCGGTGATCATGTACGGTACCACTCACGCACACTTGGTGCACATGTGCTTGCATAGGTGGAGGGTACTACAGTTTGCCTTGAAATACCCTTGCAATCCCCCCCCCCCCGGGAGACCGTCACTTGGCGACCGTCTCCCCCCCCCACCCGGGAGACCGTCGCGCGCTGACCCGGGAGTTTGCAAGGGGGGGGCAGGGTAGTCACCTTTCGTAGCAGCGGACATAGTCTGGCATTTTGGTTCGTCGTGTTAGGCAGCCCACTCAAGAGCAGCCACCTTCAAAACAATGAACCTTGAGCCATCAGCAAAATAAGGTGCAAGGTGTCCCAATAAGCAATACACACGCAGAATCCCTGTTGATCCTGCACCATTTGCATTGGATGCAGTGGCATCCAAAGCAGTTCCCCAGGTTGAGGTATGTCACCACTCACAAAGGCTTCTTTCGCTTTCCTGGCACTGCAGCTCAAAATTTGAACCTCAAGAACTGCAGAAAGTCCGCAGAACCATTTTGTTCTCGGTGTGTTCCTCCTTACACACCTCACCCGTGTGAAACCACAGGTCCCAAGATGGAGACTGTACAGGCTTCTGGACCCACTGTCCATGCGTGCTCGTGACTGTGGACCCTCTGAGGGACTGCTGATGTACTTATTGGAACTGTTGAACCTGTTGAGCCAGAGGAAAAAAAAGGACCCGCTTAGGGACTGCCACACACGCCTAGCACCGGAACAAAAAAATTTTGTTCTTGGAGTGTTCCAAACTGTGAAGGATGGCATTGAATCTGTTTGAATCTACAACCCACGTCTATTTGGTTTGATGTGATTCAGCAAGGTTGCTGTTCTGGGGCCTGTGTTGACCCGCAGATGGTTTATGTTGTAGTTTTGATACATCAGATATCCAAGCGGGCTCTCAAGAACCCCTTGCCCAAAGCACGACCTTGTCTTTGCACGGCATCCCGTCCCGCCACTTTTTCTGCTGAATTCGATGGTGGGCGCAGTAGGCAACGAAGGTTATGATGCAGCGTTTTACCAGGGGAGCAATCATCCAGTTGCCCTTCCCTGCTTCCTCTGCACAGCGTTCTGTTTGTGCACAGCCCCCCCCCCCCCCCCACCTTCTCCTTGATTGAAACCTTGTACCTACTTGTTGTACATTGAATAGTGGAGCACCCCAACCAAGAAGGGGACACATGCATCTGTGAGAGAACCTCTGGACTAATGGCTGAAAGTGTCTATGGCGGGGACATTCAGTCGATCAGCACCGACCATTGATCCCCCACCTTCTCCTCCCCACGCGTGCAGTTCCTTTCAGAGGCCAGTTTTGCTCAATCAACGAGTTCGACTGTTTGCAGAACGTTGCAGATCCTCAGCCAATGACCTTCGGAATCGGTGTTGTGCAGCTGAAATCAGGCGTACCTGCATTTCCCACCGACCTGATGATGTAGAACACCCAGCCTAAGGTCCAAAGGACTGAAAGGACTAACAGCAACTTGCACATCTTGCCTCTGCTTTATTTGGCCAACACCGGTTAGAGGTTGCAGCTGAATTTTTGCATCTTGTCGGTGCATTTCAGTGGAACGGTTGATAACCTCGCTATATTTCAGGCCATGTGACAGCAGATGGGTCCTCCACGCGTGATAATATATGTTGTGCTTGAGCAAAAAAAAAAAAGCCTCGCTATGTTTCAGGCCACGTGAGTGCCATGTTTGAGAGTCTTTCTTTACTCCTTTACCGTTTCCAGATATGAGAAAGGACTGCACATGCTTGTGATGTGAAGTTTACTTAGGGTCAGTATGATAATATTGTTATTCATTTTTGTGTTTGGTTTGTGTTGGTTTGTTAGTCTGTCTTGTTTGATGGTGTATTCATTGTTGTTTTGTGTTTGTGTTGTTTGTGATTCTGTGTTGTGTGTGTTGGTTGTGGTTTGGGTATCTGTGCATTTGGATTTGTGTGGTCCCTGTTGGGGGCTGCTGTGCACGCCTAGTGCTGGAACACACACACCAAAAAGAAGAAGTGTAGTGTACTTAGGAAAGTAAGTTCTGCACACAACCCTGTGCTGACGAATGCTGCACATAACCCGTTGTGTCTGTCCTCTTTTGACATGTTTCCCACGACTGCTGTACTGTGGTTTCTTCTGTTTGCCTACCGGGAAGGAAATGGCTTGCAAAACAGGCTATAGAGGGTGCCTCATGTTTGGTGTGGGGGCGGTGCAATTTGAGGCTGACTGGTGTAGAACAATGGTAACAATGGATGTTGCCCAAACGCGAGTATAGGGCACTGAGCATCAGGGATTGGTTCGCGAATTATTGTGTTTGAGTAGAAATAACAATGTTGGGTCTAAGAGTAATTGTGTGTGGTGCGTTTGTGTTGTGGGCTGCGGGGGACATCGTGGATCGGAAAACATCGGTGTTACTATGCTTTGCCTCTTTTGTATTCCACAGAACATATCTCTTGGGAACATTCAGAATGTGCCAACTCGGTAGGTTTTGGCACTTTTCCTGGGGTTTTTGAATTTTTGGTCCGATGCGCCAAAATCACCTCGAAGAGAGGTTGTTAGATCAAGCGCGGGCGTGGGCGTCATATACCCCCCTTTTTTGGGGTCATTCGCGTAGCATACCCCAAGGCATGATATTGGATGTCCAACCCCTTGTAAAATCATTATTTTGCCCAGTAAGACCATCCCCCAATGGATTTTTTGATTTTGAGGCCTCTACCCCCTAAAACTGGATATCACTTTTTGGGGGGGGTGGGGGGGTGGGGGTGTTGGGGGGGGGGTCAAAAGTTTTTGCTTAATAGGCTAGAAGCAGTGGGGACGCACAATGTTGTTGACACGGTCAGCGGTCCAATGGTAACGCAGCTGGCTCCTAACCTTCAGGTGTCGATTCGAATCCTGGTCTGCCGAATTTTAGCGCCACCGCCGCCGGCGGCGACATAGTGGCCAGACTGGGGTTCGAACCGCCGACCAGCTGGCAGCGGTCGGCTGCTTTACCACTGGGCCAGGCTTGGGTTGTGCCACAGGGCCTCCCTGCTGCTTGGGGCCGCATCTGCCACTGACAAAAAACCCAAACTGTGTGTATCTGACTGACTGCCTGCTTGCTGGCTCAGGGACTGATTGGCTGACTGTCAACCTCTCTTCGAGGTGCACTGCCGAAGGCAATAGAATTTTGTTCCGGTGGTGGGGTGGGTATGTGTGTACTTTTTGAAAGTTGTGAGAACAGGCCGTTTCAGAGACATATTGGTTAGGGGGGGGGGGGGGTTCACATTTTTGAGGACAGAGCTGGAAATTCGACGATGCATGGGATGGAGCAATGCACAGGGGACCGCTGATTATTCAGAATCCGAGTTGTCGCCATTGTTGTCCCTCTCCATAAGGGCTGGGACCCCATTGGGGCACACTTCCCCCTGCTAGTGGAGGTGGGCATCACAAGCGAGACAGAAGTTAGTGTTTGTGGTACAAAACCATGAGCAATCGGTGAATGCCGTGTGGGAAGAAAGTGCACTGTGGGTGGAGGCATGGCAACATGCGTGGCCACGAAATGCCTTGAAGCAACACACGTGGGTCCAACAGATTTTGCAACACTATAGGGCCAAGCAAGAGGCCCTGTGGGTAAGGGCTCGAGAAGATGTCAGAGACGGGGTAAAAAAAAACGGAAAAGAGCAAACTCGTGACGTAGGGACAATTTGTCTTGCACGTCTTTGTACTAATGCCCTGAAAATCAGCATTGCGCGACTTATGCCGGGTGGTAAGCAACCACTAGATTCAAACACACCAGTGTGGTCTTACATCTTGGGACAAATTTGGCTAATCTTGCTTGTGTTGGATTTGAACATAACACCTGGGGACACAAGCCAATGCCAATTGCATCATCAAAATAATGCGGTTTCATCTCCTCAACACCATGTGCACTACAGTGCAATCACACAATGTCAATCTTCAGAACCAACACGTGCTAGCACCCCTTGCATTGGCCCCGAAAATGTCTTCTGCCTCCATCATCTTATTGTGACTTCTTCACCACCCCTACTAGCTACGCCTATAGCCGGAAACATATGTTTAGATAACCATGCCCTCTTGCCATACAAATGAGCAATAGATTTACCAAGTTGACATTGACCAAGAGCCTTGGGGTAAGACTCCCATCTCGCAAAAAGGTGTTCGCCGGGGCCCGCGACCACTTCTAGCAGGTCCCGGCGCAAAAAGTGACACCAAAATGTGTTTGCCCGGGCGGGTGACCACTTCTAGCGGGTGTGGGCGCAAAAAGTGACACGCAAAAATGTGTTTGCTAAGGCCCGCGACCACTTCTAGCAGGTCGTGGCGCAAAAAGTGGCACACAAAAATGTGTTTGCCGGGGCCCGCGACCACTTCTAGCATGTCCAGACAAAAAAAGTGAGATGCAAAAATGTGTTTGGTGGGGCTCCAGATCACTTCAAGCTTGACGGCAATGGGGAGGTATGCAGACCAACTAACCACGTGCTTTGCCCCTCACGCGTCTCCTGCCGACCACCTGAAAACCCCTGCACACACACTCTTGTCTCCACAGTGAACAAGCTGCTGCAACCTGACTATAGCTGCTACTACCAATTGTGCCAGTATGCGCTTCATCCGTTTAACTGTCTTTTGTCTTATGTATTGACGTATGGCCACACAGACCATGAGACTAAAGGAACAACCTCAATCAATTGTACGTACGGGCATCTTGTGCGACCCTCGGAACTTTGGGTACGGCCCAATGTACTACACCCTGTAACGTACCAGAGCAACGAAGCTCTACTCACTTAGGCATGTGCACACCACACGACAGACCCCGAACGAAAACGGGGACCGGCGTACATGCGCCCCCACGCCAAACCATAACACGCTGGCGAGGGGTGCTGATTCGGTTGGACCAAATGATGGACCCGAGCACCTGCGACCGCCATTGCTATACACGTTTAATATATAACGCCCAAGATTCACCGGTGACAGACCGTGGACCCACAACACAAAGGATAGAGGCCAGGGACGCAGCGGGACTTCCTTTGGAAGACCCACAGCGACCGTACTCGCAAGGAGCACCATTTTTGGACGGACGCAGCTGTTGGGCTAACGAACGAGTGGGCGCAAGCACTAACACTGCTGCTTTCTGTGCTTTTGCTACCAGATATGAGGTCAGAGTTTCCCCCTCACCCCCCAGACGCAAAGGCCCTGCCCCTCACAAGCAACGGGCTTTGGGCACTGGGAGAACACATGTTGTGACACCTTAGGTGAACCCCGACCCCCCCCTCCACCAAGTCCACACTGTCCTTCAGCACAGATGTGAGTGACACCAGGCGGCAGCGCAAGAAGCGAAAGCTCAGGAAAAGCAGGAACCCAGGACAGGGTCGATAATGACAGAACCTGTAGCCCCTGCATATTGGTGCGGATATCTCACAGGTTTCAAGCTCAACAATGCATGCATGTCTGAAATCTGCGTTCTAACGCAGAGCTTTTCGTCACAAGAGCCGCGTCCTGTCGCGGCAAGCAGCAGCACACAGAAGCGACCACAAAGCGGCTGAACTCCGCGTCCTGTCGCGGAAGAGCATCCGGGCGTAATGCCGCCGGGAAGGACATGGCAGGCGAAGGGTCCACGCCAGCAACGGCATGGCCCTTACACACACATCCAGCCAGCCCCAAAGAAGGTCAAGCCTCAGCAAGAACGCCAGCGTTTCAAGGTGCAGGCACTGAGCCAGCTGGACGCCATCGCGAATGAAGGACTGAGAGCAGTCGAAGCAGAGCTGACCACAATGGCTTGGGCCCGCAACCAGCAGATGTGGCTCCGACTGGACCAACCACACAGCACCAGGATGCACTGCGAGATTGTGGACAATCATGGGGAACCATTGCTGATGAGCAATCAGGAACTCTACTCGGTGATGGTCCAGATCAACTGGACCCTGAAGACTCAGGCTCTGGCGAACATGCAGGTCCAATGGCGACCCAAAAGTGCAGGCAAGTGGCACCCGTTCCAGTGGGAGGCGATCCTCCACTGTCCGACGGCAGAGGGACACAGAGCGGTGCCCTCCTCAGTGAGCAGAACTGGAGACTGCATGCATGTGTGGCTGGCGGGCCGAGCGGACCTCTTGCGATTGTTCCAGAGAACGCTCTTCAGGCAGGCGGACCCGGTACCCGGGGACGCTGTGCGGTTCCTCTACACGCTGCTGAGCTACCCCCATGTGAAAGGAGGTATGCATGACAGGGGATGACACGCAGGGGGGAGTCGGACAGGTTGGAGCAAGTGATGCAGATGACCAATCGTCATAGCTCAGTGGATTAACCGCACCTCTTCTGTCCCGTAGAGGATGGTTCGAACCCCGGGGGGGATAGAGATACACCGAACGTCCCGAAAACCCCTTTTATGCGAGAGAGAGAGAGAGAGAGAGAGAGAGAGAGAGAGAGAGAGAGAGAGAGAGAGAGAGAGAGAGAGAGAGAGAGAGAGGGACGCAGTGGGGAAGGAACGGAGAGGAGAGAGAGAGAGAGTGGGGCGCAATGGAAAAGGAACGGAGAGAAGGAGAGCGAGAAAGAGGGCAGGAGAGAGGGCAGGAGAGAGTGAGAGGGAGAGAGTGGGAGAGAGACCCACAGAGCAAGAGTCGGGGGCTAACCGGCGCAATGGGAGGGTGGTGGGTTTGAGCTGACCGGGGTGTATGGGACGCCATGGCAACACAGAGCAGTTTAATGGTGAAATAACAGGGCGCCATTGCGCCCCTGGAGCACAGGCGCGACACGTCGTTACGTGTTGAAAAGCGGAAGCATGACAAGGGCCGCGAGAAAGCGGCCCATGTGAGGGTGTTGGATGCAAGTGGTCATGAAAATGTGGGCGGCTTGTGCACGCATGTGTGGTGCTGAAAAGGTATGCGCCACACACAGTACAGCAATGATCTGTTGAAGTGCCCGGCAGCCGGAACTTTTGTTGAAATCATGAGACGCCTTTGCGCCACCAAAGGCGCCTTTGCGCCCCCGAGGTTTGGGTATGACACGTCCTCACGTGCCAGAGAGCAAGTGCATGACAGAGGCACGACCTGCAGGGCAAGGGTTAGAGACTAACCGGCACTGTGGGAGGGTGGTGGGTGCGAGCTGACCTCAGTGTCCAGAGGACCAAAGCCAAAGCACAGTCAGCAACCACCTGGTGTGGTACAGAACTGGTCTGCGCTGCAGTGCAGCAAGAGAAACACTGAACAATGTGGTTATGACCATGCGCCTGTGACACGGGGGCGTATGCGAGCCCAGTTTCCGTTGCCTCATGGCCCCTCCACCAAGGAACACAACGTGGCGACGAGACAACACCGCCAAACGAGATGTGGAACACAACCCAGGCCCCATCCCTACGGAACAAGCCACAGTGGCCTCCGACCAGCAAAGCCTATCACATGTGGCGATGGAACTACCACTACACCAAAACAACACATATGTCAACCAACTATACAACCGCTTGATGGCTTTCTTGTCACGCGCATACGATAGTAGAACCGAACCATGCCAGCAAAACTGGGCCACATTGTCTCCTCAAGAGCCAAGCGTCCCCCGCCTCCGATCAGAGAGCTCGCAGGGAACAACAGAGGTGATGACCCCGCCTGTCAGTGCACTGTCAGCAGCAGACACACTGTCCTTCAGCACAGATGTGAGTGACACCAGGCGACAGCGCAAGAAGCGAAGGCTCAGGAAACGCAGGAACCCAGGACAGGGTCGATAATGCCAGAGCCAGAAGCCCTTGCACAATGGTACAGACATCCCACAGGCACCAAGCACAACAATGCATGTCTGAAACACCTGTGTTCTGACGCAGAGTTTGCAACACATGAGCTGCGTTTTGTCGCAGTAGAGCCTGCAACACATGAGCTGCGTTCTGTCGCAGTGCGTTCTGTCGCAGTGAGCAGCAACACGCAAAAGAGAACACCAAGCAGCTGAACGCCGCGTCCTGTCGCGGACAGGCACCCAGGCGTTATGCCGTCTGGGAGGACACAGCAGGAGAAGGGACCTCACCAGCAGCGGTATGGCCCTTACACACACATCCAGCCAACCCCAAAGAAGGTCAAGCCTCAGCAAGAACGCCAGCGTTTCAAGGTGCAAGCACTGAGTCAGCTGGACGCCATCGCGAACGAAGGACTGCAAGCAGTTGAAGCAGAACTGACCACAATGGCCTGGGCCCGCAACCAGCAGATCTGGCTCCGACTGGACCAACCGCATGGCACCAGGATGCACTGTGAGATTGTGGACAACCATGGGGAACCACTGCAGATGAGCAATCAGGAACTCTACTCGGTGATGGTCCAGATCAACTGGACCCTGAAGACTCAGGCTCTGGCGAACATGCAGGTCCAATGGCGACCCAAAAGTGCAGGCAAGTGGCACCCGTTCCAGTGGGAGGCGATCCTCCACTGTCCGACGGCAGAAGGACACAGAGCGGTGCCCTCCTCAGTGAGCAGAACTGGAGACTGCATGCATGTGTGGCTGGCGGGCCGAGCGGACCTCTTGCGATTGTTCCAGAGAACGCTCTTCAGGCAGGCGGACCCGGTACCCGGGGACGCTGTGCGGTTCCTCTACACGCTGCTGAGCTACCCCCATGTGAAAGGAGGTATGCATGACAGGGGGTGACAAAAAGGAGAAGAAGAGTGGAGCGCATGGTGCCATGGTGCAGATAACCCATCGTCGTGGCTCAGTGGATACACCACACCTCTTCTGTCCCGTGGAGGATGGTTCGAACCCCGGGGGGGATAGAGATGCACCGAACAACCCGAACCCCCTTTTTTGGGCGCGAGAGAGAGGGAGAGAGAAACAGAGAGAGAGAGAGAGGGTAGAGCACAGTGGGAAAGGAACAGAGAGGTGCAACGGGAGAGAAAGGGCAGGGGAGAGCAAGAGAGAATGGGAGGGAGGGAGTAGGAGAGAGACCCACAGAGCGAGAGACCGGGGCTAACCGGCGCAAAGGGAGGCGGTGGGTTCGAGCTGACCAGGGTTCGAGCTGATCAGGGTGGGTTCGAGCTCACCAAGGTGAAAGGGACGCCACGGCGGCGCGGAACAGTCAAGAAATGAAAAAGCAGGGCGCCGTAGCGCCCCTGAGCCACAGGCTCGACACGTTGTCACGTGTTGAACAGCCGAAGCAAGACTGGGGCGGCGAGAGTGCGGCCCATGTGAGGATGACGGAAGCAAGTAGGCATGAATGTGTGGGCGGCATGCGCATGCATGGTGGGGAGCTGAAATGGTATGCGCCACACGCAAAACAACAATGATTTGTTGAGTAGCCTGACAGGTGGAGCACGTGCTGAAATGCTGAGACGCCTTTGCGCCAACCAAGGCGCCATTGCGCCCCTGAGGATTGAGCATGACACGTCCTCACGAGCCAGAGAGCAAGTGCATGACAGGGCCACGACCTGCAGGGCAAGGGTTAGAGACTAACCGGCACTGTGGGTGGGTGGTGGGTGCGAGCTGACCTCAATGTCCAGAGGACCAGTGCCAATGCACAGCCAGCAACCACCTGGTGTGGTACAGAACTGGGCTACGCTGCAGTGCAGCAAGCAAAACACTGAACAATGTGGTTATGACCATGCGCCTGTGACACGGGGGCGTATGCGAGCCCAGTTTCCGTTGCCTCATGGCCCCCTGTAGGCCCCCCAACCCCACGTAGCGGTTCGACACCACTAGGAACACCCCCCCCCCCCCCAACAGGGAACCTGATAAGGCTGTTTCACAGAACGCTCTTCAGGCAGGCAAACACGGTCACAGGGGACGCTGTAAGGTTCCTCTACACGCTGCTGAGCACGCCGCCGTGCGATCGGCGGTACGCCCCAGTAGCACGGGCAAGCAGGGGGGGGGGGTAAGACAAGGCCGAGACCAAGGGAAGAGAGGGATAGAGAGAAACCCATGGGGAGGGCAAAGAGGAAGAGAAACCCCCTTGGGAGGGCGAAGAGGAAGACATACCCCCTTGGGAGGGCGGAGAGAAAGAAGCACATAGAGAGAGAGGCCCACGGAGCGAGAGGTTTGAGACTAACCGGCGCCGTGGGAGGGTGATGGGAGCAAGCTGACCCAAACAACTTAAGAACTTTCGATGGCCACCTGGAGTGGCGAACGCAAGGCAACATTCGGCACTGATCTGGTTTGCGCTGCAGTGCAGCAAGGCAAAACATTGAATTGAGTGTGGTGATGACCATGCGCTTGTGACACGGGGGCGTATGCGAGCCTAGTATCTGTTGCCTCATGGCCAACAGGGAAGTCCGCCCCGGAGCCACATCGCCCTCACCCCTACATCGGTACACCAACCCATGCCTAGTAGAGACATGGCCACGGCAGTGCATGTGCTACGCCCCAGGTGTAACATGGCGGACATCGCTTTTTTCCGGTGTACCACATGTAGGTGTTTCGCCATAAACCAACCCGAGTCACCCACCCACCCCACACGCCTCTACGAAAACACCCACCTAGACCCCCTTTTCCCAAGGGATGGCACTTGGCAGCACAACACCACGAAAGAGGGCGACATAGAATGCAACCCCGTTCCACGTGGGGAAGAACCACCTGCCAAACGCACCCGCCACCAGGAAAAACTACATGCAAATCACAACCCACACAGTGGGGCACAAAAGAGGGCCTGCGACGGAACCCATGAACCAAACACAAAATGCAGAAAGGCAGACACAACCGTGAATACACATTCACGGAAACGACCCCCTCCAGCATGCGAACCTGAGCTCTCCACCCCCCCCGGCAAACAGACCCTACGTCCCTCAAGGAGGCATGGGAATCACGACTAGTGAAATAGGAATACCAACTTGTACTAGGGACATACGACTACCCCAACGAAGTATCCGTAGAACACGGCATATATGCGCACGCCCGTACCCCACACGCACACAATACATCCACAACCCAACCGAGGACAGGGACACCGAACCCAATGCCGGACCCCCCATGGGCACCAATCAGAGCACCAATACTCGGGAACCGGCATCATAGACTGAACGGTTAGGCCCTTTGGGGAGCGACGTCACTCACCCCTCGCAGCCCCCTTACGAACAATTGCCCGACTTGACAATTTGTACAGAGGAGTGCCCTGTATGCATGGACCTGCCACCCACCGACGCTCTCCCCTGCGACCCGAGACATGGGTTGTGCATATGGTGCGCGGGCGACGAACACATGACCCAGTGCCCCATGTGCAGAGCACCCATTATCCCCCCTACACCCGGGTCCACCCAGTTACAGGGCAGTACGACGAATGTGAATGTATATATCCAATTGCGTGACCGCCGCCTCTACGGTTACCGACTCTACGAAGACGTGTTTGGCGGGGTGACGTGGACTATAACGAGTGGACCCACAGACACACCCTCCGGGAGAGGACAGAACAAGTATGGGAAGCATGGATACGATCGGACGCATGGGGCTACCAAGAGGCACTCCACCAACTGAGCACCATGGTAGACACAACAAATGCCCTCCATACGGGTACCGCCTTCTTCTCTTGGCTGGACACTTTACCTGCATACGAGGACCGCGACCTTTTGATAGCGTACGACATGATAGCGTACGACTTCGGCCACAAGTGGGTACTAGCACCGACACCACTTACGCCACGGCGATGACCATGCGGCATGTCAGGCCTCCCCTACCCACATGTAGGCCAGTGGATATCAGACCCCACAGCAGACGGGAACGTGGAACCCAACCCAGGTCCCACCCCGGAACGAAAGGGGGAGACATCCTTGTGCGGATATTGACGGAAACGTCCGAAACGCACTCCCGCCATCATCCAGAGCGGGCGCCCCACACCACCCCCCCCAAACACCGATTCACACGCAGCAACTACCCCGGGCCAAGACTCAGGGACGGAAGAGCTCCTCCACAGCCACTCATCCCCCGACGACCACAACGAAATGGCGCACCACACTTCCGCGGGCGACTCCGAGGGAGACGACAACCCCGGATAACCACAAGCCCCGAACACACCCTGAGACGAACCTGCGTGCGGCATCACCACCGGCCTCGAATACATCCCGCCGCCCCCACAAACGCACCCCAGGGCATACAGATTCCGAGAAACCATAGACAACCCACGCCAACACATACCCACCCCTACAGTACAGACAGAGAACAAACCAATAGAGGAACTGGTCAGACTAAACACGGCGGAAGACCAAACCAGAATAACGGAGATGGAACAACAAACAATCAAAACGGCAACCATACGTGAAGCGCAGACCCGCTTCGCACCGGGGTTCGAACCGCCGACCAAAAAGTCTGCGGCTGCTTGCATTACCATTTAGCCACTGCCAATCCTGAGGCCCATTGTTCACCCCATTGCTTGGACCACTGTTTCCCCTGCTTTGAAGCGTTGGGGACTCCCAAGACGGCGGGGTTGCGCGGCCATTCCGCCCACTTGTTGGCTAGTGCTGATTTTGTCTCCCGCTTTGAGGCGCCGGGGACCCCGAAAGATGGCAGGGTTTATGTAGCCAAGCCCTCCACTTGTGGGCGGCTCCTGATTTTGTCCCACGCTCTCAGCCGTTGGGGCCCCTGTGGACGGCACGGGTGACATAGCCAATCTGCCCACTTGTGGGCCACATCTGATTTTGTCCCCCTCCTTGAAGCCTTGGGGCCGTTGCTGATTTTGCCCCCTGCCACTGAAGTGTTGGGGACCCCCCAAGCGGCAGGGGTGAGGTCACCATGCACGAAGAAATTCGCCACCCTGAGTCCATTGGGCACGGATGATACGCTTGGAATATGAATCAAGAGGTGCGTAACCATACCGGAAAATGCTGTCGTGCCTATCAGGGTTGATGCACTGTTGACATAATCACAATTCCCCTTTGACCGGCACCTTTTGTATTAAACTCACCTCACATACAGCTGCACCCCCTCCATTCTCTGTGATTTGTGTGCGCATATCAACACCCCGATACATATTATCGTACGATAGTGTGTCATCGAATTCCCCCTGCCAATCCCAATGCTCCACATCAAAGCCACATAAATTTTGGAATCTCCTCATTGTTTCCTACATGAAGTCTTGGTAACTCAAGGTACAATGCCAAGTTATCATATTTATTCCCAAAGTATTTTTAGTAAATGTGGTTGGTGAGGTTTGGCACAAGAACATCCTTGCCATCGAGCTTTGTTTCTCCCTAGGGGGCATGCCACTGATCGAGGGCTGTTCTGGCCCCCTAAACATGTACAGCAAGAGCCAGCATCCTCTTTTACGGGGTTGAACCCAAGGCCCCTCTCCCCTGCCCAATTCATGTCTTTGTGCAGACTGCGTGTTACCCTCTTCAGCCCCAACCAGCAAACAGCAAGCTTGTGTGCATGTGCAATGGAAAAAAACCAAACCAGCAACGGCCCCCAAGGTGCATGCTTTCTGTGCATCCGAAGCATCAGTGAAATTTGGCATAGCTTAATCCACAGCCTGCCCCCTTTTTTCTGCCAGTGTACAAGTTGTTTTTGTTGTACTGGGTTGGTAGATTGAAATCTGATGTAGTGGTGAGGACAAGGGCCTGCAATTGGGGGAACAGCACTTCTTGTTCATTGCAGTCTGACTGAAGATGTCGACCATCGTCTCTGTGGTCCCAGATGGGCAGGGCCATGTGAACACACAGCCGAGACCTGGAGCGATCGCCGGCAATGATTGACCTTCTAATCCTCCTCTCACTACGCCGGTTTTGCAGCCCCAGGCTCTGGTTGCGGTACAAATCACTTCTGCGGCTGTTCTCTACGAAGGATAAGAAGCTCAAGGAAGAGTTTCACGAGGCGAGTTTGGCCACGGCGGCTTCTGCGCTTGACATTTGGGGACTCATGTGGTTGCTCATCCTTTTGAACAATTTTTGCAGTGGTGCTGCGATGAGCAAGGGGTACATGAAATACATTCCAGATGTGCTGGAGGTGACCATCTCCCTTGGCGCCATGCTCGTGGCCCGCTTGCCATGTGCACGACGGCACGTTATGGTGGTTGCGTCCATAGCGGCTTTGCTGATGAGCTTTGCCCTTGGTCTTTCGGTGCAGTTGGCAGCTGATTCTCGGGAGGACATTTTACGAAAGCACGTGCCTAGTCTTGTCGTAGCCCATCCAGAGGTGCTCTCGATGCCAACAGCATAGCTACCATCGATTCTTCAAGAGCAGGTCGCGTATATTGAAAAAGCCGAGTACATTAGGAAGATAGGAAATAGCGGTTTTCGGATTATGCTTCAGTTTATTCTGCTTCCGCAGGTCGGATGCTCCTGGTCATCCATTTTGGCTACAGTGGCCACAGTACCCGCCTTCGTACTCGTCCCGATCCTCACTGGCGCGCTTCTTAAGCCCACTGTGTATTTTTGGCTGAAGAGTCTTCCAATTTTGCTCATGGTCATCCCTCTGATGGTCAACTTGACATTCCACCAGCGCTCCGTGGTCGCCGTTGCCGCCCAGTCGAGAGCAGCCGACAGCATTCTGAACCATACCCTGAAGAACAAAATATTAGACGCGTTAGCAAAGGTATCAAAATTCATCGAAACCACCGCGCCTGACAAGAGTGTAGCCGCTCCGTTGCACGATGCCATCGCGTTGATGCAGCAAGCCATGCACCAGTGCCGGTACCGGCAAGTCTTCTTCCGCCTGGCCGCGGGCACCTACGTGCCCAATCTGAAGCCGATCCAGCTGCAGCAGTTTGTCCGTGACCAAGCGGTCGGGACCCTCGTGAACTGCAGTGCTCCGGGGTCCGTGGTGCAAATCGACCCTATTTTGCTAGGGCTTATCCTTGACAACGCGCTTTCAAACGCATTCAAACATGGACACCCCGAGGACCCGGATGTACAATTGAGCATTAACACTGGCACCACCAACGGAGAACAGGAAAGCCAAGTCCACTTGGAGGTTTGCGTCACCAACAGGGCCAACCCATCACGACCCATGATTGACGATGACTACATTACCTCTGTGCGGAGGCAAGATGGCTCGCGGCATGGCCCAGACCCAATGTCAGATCAGATCGGCCTCAACCAGTCCTTCTTGGCTGCTGAAGTCCATGGGTTGTCGATGTCGTTGACGCAACAAGGATCCCAGGTGACGCTGAGGGTCCGAGGGATCGTCGACACAGGGGGAGCCTTGGAACCAATTAATGTGGACGATGGCAACAAGTATGCCGCCGAGTTGGCGGTTTTTCCTGCAGACCTCCACATCTACTGCATCGATGATTCCGAAGGTGCACGGCATATGCTCGAATCCCTTTTGCCGCGTGAGGCCAACACTGCGTACGTTCCTGTGTTTGGGGAGAGCCCTTTGTCATGGAAGTCATTCGTGGACAAAGCGATCCTACTCAGCGACATCGTGATCATGGACCAGAATCTGGATTATGGCACCGTGACCATCAAGGGGACGGAGCTCGTGAAACAGCTCTTGGAGGCCAGATACAGGGGACTGATCTGCATCCGCTCAGCGAATGATGAGGACGATGACAGGGAAGAGTACACGGCCGCTGGCGCCCATTGTGTCTTTGGGAAAGACATCACCATCAAAAAGATGGCCCGAGAAATGAAGGTGGCGTATGTGAGGCATAAGGGGTTGCACTAAGGCGGTTGTTCTCCTCATGATGATTATGTCTAACAGTTGGACCAGTGCAACAAATTGGCCGCCAGCTGCTTGTCCCACTTCCATCCAGGCGGCAAGCCCGGCGCCATTCTAGGGCCTTGGTCACCAGGTCTAGAAACCCCCCCCCCCCTCGGGTGCTGTTATTGTATGCTATGCAACCGGCTGGTGCTTCTCAGGCTTCGGTCTTGACAGGCCAGCAAGTCAAAACAATGTACAATGAATGATGCCGATGACCATATGCCTGTGTCACGGTGGTATATGCGAGCTCAGTATCCGTTGCTCATGCCCCCCCCCCCCCCCAATGTGAACCTCCGCGCACAATGGACCACACCTCTTTCTTTTGTTGCAGCTCTATCGTGGCTCCTTCAGGTGGAAGCCACACAGGAACTACAGACACGCGTACAGTTAGGCCGAACGAGTGCACCACGCTATACGCTGACTGTGTTTTCCCCACACGACACACCACGTGGCATGGCTGTGTTTCATACCCCTGTGTACTCTATCAGGACTTAGGTATTGATCTCTTTCGGATCGATGTTTCACTGGCCGACCATTGCTCTCCCCAACCCCCCCCCCCCCCGAGACCCATAGACCACTGCCGCACATACAGGATGAAGGTACCATTCCGGCTGGATTCTCTCCTATTACTGTTGCTAGTCATCAATGCTATACCAATGGAAAACCAAAAGAGGGGACAGCCTGGTACAGTGATGGTAGCAAGCTGGAAGTTCCCTCATTAGAAGGACAGATGGACAGAGCTGGTGTTGCGCTGTCCTGTGGGCCGCTTATTATCATTGCCCGTGTAACAGGCCCGCAGACCTCATACAGAGGCGAACTGCAGGGTGTGGCACTTGTAACAGAGCCAAGCCTCGCTGAGCCTGGCGACACACTCACCATGGACAACCAGGCAGTCGTGCGCTGGGCACCAGACCTCCCCACCAGGAGTGTGTGGATATGGATCTACGACAACAGGTCACTGAACATCTGGGTGCTCGACCAGTGCCCTTTTCTTGGATCCCCAGCCACCGTAGCCTGTCCGAAGCCACGAGCCCAGATGATCATGAGGCAATACTGCGCAATGATGAGGTAGACAAGTGTGCAAAGATAGCGACACACCCCAGCGATCCAAACGGACCTCACAAGAACAGGTTCAGGGGCATGTAAGCGCTGCTGCCAGGGGCATTTGTGACCCTTTCCCCTCGCGGATCACGACCACTGATGGATGCAAGGCAGGTTACAACGGTTGATCCCCGCTGCACCTTCCCTGTCGCTGTCTGTGAGAAGGGCGCCATGCCTTGGTGATTTGCATTGGCATGGGCCTGACGAGTTGTTTGTACGGTCAGTGCTCTGCCTCCGCTGTGCGCTTGATCGCCTCACGCAGTGTGTGTGTGTGTGTGTGTGTGTGTGTGTGTGTATGTGTGTGTGTGTGTAGTGCACCAATGATGGTGCATTCCTGGCTTCATTCTTTCTCTCTTTCTTCCCCTTGTTGAACTGACGATTCCACAAACCTCGGAGGGCGGTGAAAGTAGTGCAGGGACATGGAGGTGAGGGCATTTTAGGGCCTTGGTCACCAGGTCTAGAAAGCCCCCCCCCCCCCCCTGGGGTGCTGTTACAGCTTATAGGTTATTATAGCTTGCACTCCCTCCTCTGCTGTTCCTTGACGCTCAGGTGAAGGGTTTTTTCCCCTTCTCCATTGTACCCTAAGCTACAGGCCTTGTTTTGTTGGCTCGGTGCCTGGGGGTTGGTTGCAGTTTTATTTAACATTGGCCTAGTGTGAGGGGGGGTGTTCATACGCCACTTTCGTACCGATGGGAGTTTTTTCCGAGGTCCAGCCATTTTGGTGTATTGCCTGTCTGTTGGTTTTGGCCGCTGCAGTGCAACAGCTCATAGGTTATTATAGCTTGCACTCCCTCCTCAGTTCCTGCACGCTCAGGTGAAGGGTTTTTTCCCTTTCTCCATTGTACCCTAAGCTACAGGCCTTGTTTTGTTGCCCGCCGCCGCCCACTTACACCGCCTTTGTTTATTCACGTCATCGGTTTCGCCAGGGCGACTGCTGTGTCGCCCTGGGTCTTCAAGCCCATAATTATCCGCCAGAGCCATTTAGGCCTGGTGGGGTGTTCATACGCCAGTTTCGTACCGATGGGAGTCTTTTCCGAGGTCCAGCCATTTTGATGTATTGCCTTGTCTGTTGGTTTTGGCTGCTGCAGTGCAATTGTATGCTATGCAACCGGCTGGTTCTTCTCAGGCTTCGGTCTTGACAGGCCAGCAAGTCAAAACAATGTACAATGAATGATGGGGATGACCATATGCCTGTGTCACGGTGGTATATGCGAGCTCAGACACGTGTACAGTTAGGCCGAACGAGTGCACCACGCTATACGCTGACTGTGTTTTCCCTACACAACACACCACGTGGCATGGCTGTGTTTCATGCCCCTGTGTACTCTATCAGGACTTAGGTATTGATCTCTTTCGGATCGATGTTTCACTGGCCGACCATTGCTCTCCCCAGCCCCCCCCCCTCCCCCGAGACCCATAGACCACTGCCGTGCATACAGGATGAAGGTACCATTGCGGCTGGATTCTCTCCTATTACTGTTGCTAGTCATCAATGCTATACCAATGGAAAACCAAAAGAGGGGACAGCCTGGTACAGTGATGGTAGCAAGCTGGAAGTTCCCTCATTAGAAGGACAGATGGACAGAGCTGGTGTTGCGCTGTCCTGTGGGCCGCTTATTATCATTGCCCGTGTAACAGGCCCGCAGACCTCATACAGAGGCGAACTGCAGGGTGTGGCACTTGTAACAGAGCCAAGCCTCGCTGAGCCTGGCGACACACTCACCATGGACAACCAGGCAGTCGTGCGCTGGGCACCAGACCTCCCCACCAGGAGTGTGTGGATATGGATCTACGACAACAGGTCACTGAACATCTGGGTGCTCGACCAGTGCCCTTTTCTTGGATCCCCAGCCACCGTAGCCTGTCCGAAGCCACGAGCCCAGATGATCATGAGGCAATACTGCGCAATGATGAGGTAGACAAGTGGGCAAAGATAGCGACACACCCCAGCGATCCAAACGGACCTCACAAGAACAGGTTCAGGGGCATGTAAGCGCTGCTGCCAGGGGCATTTGTGACCCTTTCCCCTCGCGGATCACGACCACTGATGGATGCAAGGCAGGTTACAACGGTTGATCCCTGCTGCACCTTCCCTGTCGCTGTCTGTGAGAAGGGCGCCATGCCTTGGTGACTTGCATTGGCATGGGCCTGACGAGTTGTTTGTACGGTCAGTGCTCTGCCTCCGCTGTGCGCTTGATCGCCTCACGCAGTGTTTGTGTGTGTGTGTGTGTGTGTATGTGTGTGTGTGTGTGTAGTGCACCAATGATGGTGCATTCCTGGCTTCATTCTTCCTCTCTTTCTTTCCCTTGTTGAACTGACGATTCCACAAACCTCGGAGGGCGGTGAAAGTAGTGCAGGGACATGGAGGTGAGGGCTCTGAAACATTCCCACAGCCCAGTACTGAACCATCTTAACATTTGTGTCTGTCCTTTGCAGGCCCTCGGCTTAGTGCTCTGCGCGGCTGCCGAGGGCTGGAGACCTTCATGAACGGGTGCAGGATGTGCCTCCTCCTCTCGCCTTGTACTGCAGAAAGGCGCCTACTGGCGTTGAACATGCTTTGTCTTGTTTGATGAGCGAGGAATTGAGGGTGCGCCTTAAGCGCAGTGCGCCAAGGGAGAGGGAGGGTTCGGAGTGGCCGCCAGATTTCTAACGTTTGCAGCTGGGTAATGGTGCCCACGCACAATACATTGTGACGCATTTGCAATTAACATATCCCCCGCCTTGGACAATGTGTATTGCTTGGGATGAGGGTGTCCATGCCATGCCACATTTGTGTTGCAAGTGGGGAATTGGAAAGAAACAGTACCCATCCAGAGTTTTAAAAAAAAAAAACCCGGCGATGCCCAGATCACAATCAGGAAACAAACAGCACCCATCCGGAGTTGAAAAAAAATGAACAGCGATGGCCACGTGACAATTAGGAGCAAACAGCACCCATCCAGAGTTGTAAAAAAAAACAAACATGGATGTCCGGATGACAATGAGAAACAAACAGCACCCATCCGGAGTTGTGAAAAAATAAACAGCGGTGGACATATGAGAATTAGGAATAAACAGCACCCATCCAGAGTTGTAAAAAGAAAAACAGGGATGACCAGTTAACAATCGAAAATAACCAGTACCCATCCAGAGTTGTAAAATATTAAACAGTGAAGACCAAATCACCATCAGGAATAAACAGCACCCATCCAGAGTTGTAAAAAAAATAAGTAGTGCTGTTCATGTGACAATCCGGAATCAACAGCACACGTCCAGAGTTGTAAAAAAACAGCATTCAAGCAGAGTGGTGTCAGTGGTGTCTAGGCGATATGCATGAATGACTAATTGTGTCTTATGAAGCATTTGGGGAATGGGTAGGAAGAAGGAAGCATGAAACAGGTAAAAAGGTAGAATTTTTTTTGGATTTCTCTCAAAAAAAGGTGGAATTTACACCAAAACTTACAACAATTTACAGGCTACTGGCAGCTGGCCGAAAAGCCTCGGGCCAGTGTTTATTTTAAGGGTGTGACTTCCCGCGCGCACAATGGACCACACCTCTTTCTTTTCTTTTAACTCTATCCTGGCTCCTTCAGGTGGAAGCCACACGGGAACTACATACACACGTACAGTTAGGCCGAAGGAGTGCACCACGCTATACGCTGACTGTGTTTTCCCCACACAACACACCACGTGGCATGGCTGTGTTTCATGCCCCTGTGTACTCTATCAGGACTTAGGTATTGATCTCTTTCGGATCGATGTTTCACTGGTTTTATCCTTATCTATGCCTGCGCCGTAGCTTCACTGAGAGCGCCGCCTTCACACTGTACATCCTACTGTACATAGGAGTAGTGGAGCACCCCGACCAAGAAGGGGACACATGCGATGGACTAATGGCTGGAACTGTCTATGGTGGGGACATTCAGTCGATCGATACCGACCATTGATCCCCAATGTGAACCGACCATTGCTCTCCCCAGCCCCCCCCCCCCCCTCCCCCGAGACCCATAGACCACTGCCGTACATACAGGATGAAGGTACCATTGCGGCTGGATTCTCTCCTATTACTGTTGCTAGTCATCAATGCTATACCAATGGAAAACCAAAAGAGGGGACAGCCTGGTACAGTGATGGTAGCAAGCTGGAAGTTCCCTCATTAGAAGGACAGATGGACAGAGCTGGTGTTGCGCTGTCCTGTGGGCCGCTTATTATCATTGCCCGTGTAACAGGCCCGCAGACCTCATACAGAGGCGAGCTGCAGGGTGTGGCGCTTGTAACAGCGACAACGGGTTACTGAACATCTGGGTGCTCGACCAATGCCCTATTCTTGGATCCCCAGCCACCGTAGCTTGTCCGAAGCCACGAGCCCAGATGATCATGAGGCAATACTGCGCAATGATGAGGTAGACAAGTGTGCAAAGATAGCGACACGCCCCAGCGATCCAAACGGACCTCACAGGAACAGGTTCAGTGGCATGTAAGCGATGTTGCCAGGGGCATTCGTGACCCTTTCCCCTCGCGGATCACGACCACTGATGGATGCAAGGCAGGTTACAACGGTTGATCCCCGCTGCACCTTCCCCGTCGCCGTCTGTGAGAAGGGCACCATGCCTTGGTGACTTGCATTGGCATGGGCCTGACGAGTTGTTTGTACGGTCAGTGCTCTGCCTCCGCTGTGCGCTTGATCGCCTCACGCAGTGTGTGTGTGTGTGTGTGTGTGTGTGTGTGTATGTGTGTGTGTGTGTGTAGTGCATCAATGCTGGTGCATTCCTGGCTTCATTCTTTCTCTCTTTCTTTCCCTTGTTGAACTGACGATTCCACAAACCTCGGAGGGCGGTGAAAGTAGTGCAGGGACATGGAGGTGAGGGCTCTGAAACATTCCCACAGCCCAGTACTGAACCATCTTAACATTTGTGTCTGTCCTTTGCAGGCCCTCGGCTTAGTGCTCTGCGCGGCTGCCGAGGGCTGGAGACCTTCATGAACGGGTGCAGGATGTGCCTCCTCCTCTCGCCTTGTACTGCAGAAAGGCGCCTACTGGCGTTGAACATGCTTTGTCTTGTTTGATGACCAGCTGACGAGGAATTGACATCCAGACTTGGCGTTGTGCACGTCTTTGTGTTTACTGCTCTTGACAACGGGAAGTTGATCGCCGAGCAATTGGTGTGGTTTCGTCAAATTCAACATCTTCAAGTATAGTACCCAACAGTTTCTGCCTCCCAGACCCATGGCAGCGCCGAATCCTTCGCGACAGCTGTATGCGCCAAACATCTGCTGACACTGCCACAAAAGTGGCCATGACTCACCGAATTGCCCTCTAATCCAGCAGCCAGCAGCTCGTCAAATGGACTGGGTGAGCCGTCGAGCCGGAATCCGCCTCCAGAGCCGTGTTGGAGCTAGTGGCATATTCAGTCCAGTCCCCCAAGTTACTGAGCCAGGCTTTCTGGAAAGCCGGCTTCTAGGCGGGACATTGTATGAGTCGCAGTTGGGCTGTGCTGCCATGGCATGTGCCACACAGGGGGCACAGGTAAAGTGTCTTTTCCCAAGGGGGGGGCACATCCCTCCCACCGCATTTTTGAAACTAAACAGCAACCGACGGGGACAGGCCGAGTGAGTGCCATGCTATGCAGCCCAGTCAGTTCGCAAGTAGTACAATGAATGCAGTCCACACCTTATGGACGACAGCTTTTTATTGATCCTGGTTGTTCTTTAGAGTCGGCAGAAAGGACAAGCACACAAGTGACCTGCAGAGCTAACCGCAAGAAATGCCTCATTGTACCTTACATAGTGGAGCACCCCAACCAAGAAGGGGACACGTGCATTGATTGGACTTCGCAGTACTGCTAGACTAATGGCTGGAATTGTCTATGGCGGGGACATTCAGTCTATCGGAACCGACCATTGATTCCCCCCCCTCCCACCGCACATTTCTCCAGAGCCAGCGGAGCCACGACATGCGCCTAGTGCCCTTCAAGGGTAGCCAGGAGGCCCAATGGACGCCAGGAAAACCAAATGTTCGGCGGCGTTGAAGTACCCATTTCTTTGCCGGGGTGGGCGCTATTCCACCGCTGATCACAATGGCAGAAGGTTCTGCAGGATCACATGGTGGCAGAGGAAGGGCTGTGATGAGGCACAATGACTGTAGGCTAAAAAAGACAGCGGTGTGAAGATTGAAGGGTGAGACGAACCAGTGGGTTGCATTTCATACACTATCAGCAACAGGGAGGGAGAGGGGGATGACATTCAGGCACAGTTGGTCGCTACGCGCATAGGGGCAGAGAACACTGCTGTCCCTATTTAGTTTAGGGGGAGTGGTCAGCGACATACAGGGGGGGAACAAGGAGGGAGCAGGACCACAAGCAGGGTTACGGCGCGCTGGGGAGTGGCATTCCACATTCCACACCTGTGGGGGAAAAAATAGAAGGGGGGGGGGCACAGGAGGGCCAACTTGCCATAGGTTGGTGAAAAACATAGTCACTGGCGCGCAGCCGACACCACCAACAAGCGTAAGGATCAAGTGTCAAGTGTCAAGTCTGTGGAGGGTTAGGTCATTTTTCTCCCGGGGTCTGGCTACACCGTCGTCACGACTCTGACTCGGGGGGTTTTGGGGGAGTGTCGGGCATGCAGGTCCTTTTTGGGTTGGGGGTTTCAGGGGCACAGGGCTGTGAGCGCTTTTTGAGGTGATGCACGGTGGCTGCAGCGGCCCGGAACAGGTCCTCTACAATAGACCAGTTTTCCCTTATTAGCTGAGCGGCAACCTGTGTAAGTGCATACCTCGCCAAACACCAGAACCGTTTGGTGACCACAGAACACATACAGAGACAAACACCAGACAACACATGGGTAACCTAGTACGGAAAATTTCAATTTTTTGCTTTTTTTACCTATTAAAAAATTCCCCCCCCGGTTTTACCAAACGCCCGGTGATGACCCCCCCCCCCTTTGTAGGCCCCCCAACCCCACGTAGCGGTTTGACACCACTAGGAACCCCCCCCCCCAAAAAAGGGAAGTCCGCCACGGAGCCACATCGCCCTCACCCCTACACCGGTACACCAACCCACGCCTAGTAGAGACATGACCACGGCAGTGCATGTGCTACGCCCCAGGTGTAACATGGCGGACATCGCTTTTTTCCGGTGTACCACATGCAGGTGTTTCGCCATAAACCAACCCGAGTCACCCACCCACCCCACACGCCTCTACGAAAACCCCCACCTAGACCCCCTTTTCCCAAGGGATGGCACTTGGCAGCACGACGCCACGGAAGAGGGCGACGTAGAATGCAACCCCGGTCCACCTGGGGATGAACCACCTGCCAAACGCACCCGCCACCAGAAAAAACTACATGCACACATGCTGGAGGGGGTCGTTTCCGTGAATGTGTATTCACGGTTGTGTCTACCTTTCTGTATTTTGTGTTTGGTTCATGGGTTCCGTCGCTGGCCCTCTTTTGGGCCCCATTGTGTGGGTTGTGATTTGAACCTGAGCTCTCCACCCCCCCCGGCAAAAACACCCTACGTCCCTCAAGGAGGCACGGGAATCACGACCAGTGAAATAGGAATACCAACTTGTACTAGGGACCCACGACTACCCCAACGAAGTATCCGTAGAACACCGCGTATATGCGCACGCCCGTACCCGAGACGTACACAGTACATCCACAACCCAACCGAGGACAGGGACACCGAACCCAATCCCGGACGTGATGTTTTTATTGTGCAAACAGAGGTTTTGAGCGACTAACGGAAAATGCCTGCATTGTTTGCACTGCCTGTCAGAGTTGTGCAGTTGACTGTGTACAATAGTGCTGTGCATGTCTCAGTGCAATTTTGATTTTCTACCATGGGTGATGGTACTCTTGCGCTGGAAGTCTTGCTTGATTTTGCTAAGCAGGGATTTGATTTGTGGTCGGAGTACCTGGGGTCCAACATCGTGGAGCGGGCAGCCAACACCACGTGGAAATGTATGACCAACATGGAGGGTGGTGCTGGCAGAGTGACTGAAGCCCTGACTCGAATATTCCCGGAGCAAATCGGAGACCACCAAAAATTGAGGAACCTGCTGACAGCATATGAGCTTTGGTCTAGTCACCTCTTGACATCGCCGGCTTTGGTGTTTGTCCAGGATGGGTTAAGCTCTGTGCTGGAGCCGGGGTGGGAAGTACAGCTGCAGTAGTAGAGGAATGGCTTCGTTGAGAAGGTGCGAGCTGGGAGGGACGATCACCCTGGTGGTCAGACGGCGACTCAATCTGGAAAGAGTGGTGCTAAGCCGCCAGTGGACTGCTTTGCGACTGAGCCATCCCAGACAGATGACGATCAGCATATGGCAGACCTGGAGAGAGGCCAGCTAAACTTGGAGGGAGCAGCGGAGGTGGTGAAACAGGCGAAGGTCCTCTCGAAGAAGAACATGAAAATGTTGCGCAAGAGGCCTGGGGCTCCCAAGTATGTTCGCCACTTTGTGAGATTAATAAGTGAACTCGCGGAAGAGCATGATGGAGCAATGGAGTTTGGCCCGGTGGAGGTGAAAATTTGGGAGGTCCTGCTGAAATGTGATGAAAAGGGCAAAGCACTTGAAAGATGAAGAAAAGATCCGGAGGTCCAAGGAAAAAGAAGGAGAAGCGGCAGGCTCGGAAGAAGAGCGAGAGGGAACGCAAGAGCAAGAAAAAGAAGTCGTCTAGGTCTGGGAAGTGGAGTGGTTCCAGCTCTGATAGCTCATCGACCTCGGATTCGTCGTCTGGGTCTAGCTCTGATGACAGTTCGGATACGGACAGCTCCAGCAGTGGGGACCGAAAAGACAGGAGAAGTGGAGGTGCTGAGAGGCGATCCAGGCCCAGCTAGTCCGAGTTTCGATGGATCAACGGGAAGAAGCACTTCCGCATGTGGAATGGGCAGTGGCAAGATTGCTCTGGACCACCGAGTAAAGAGTGCACGTACTGTGGAAAGAGACACTGGGCATTCGAGGCCCAGGAGTTCGGTTGCAGATGACATGCAAGCTCAGGGGGGGGGGGGGGGGGGGGGCGGGTGAGATCCGCAATGAGGAGGCAGCGAGATTACGAAATGGTCTTGAAGAATTCGTGGCGGCGGAAGGAGAACCATTCGGGTCATCCTATGCATCAGTACTCTGGGGGAGATTGGGACCGGGCACCAGATTGGGGTATGTGGCGGCAGTGCGGCAGTTCCTCAGGTACTCGCGCGTCCATGGGTGGTTATCCCCGAGGGAGGCCCTGGAGGGGCGATTGCTGGAGATTGCAAGGGACGGGTACTTCGAAGGGCCGATCAAGAAAGTATTGTCCGGAGTTAGGATGGCGGAGAAAGCAGGTGTCATACAGTCCCTGGTACGAGGATCGTATTGGATTTTCGCAAAATCCCTGGAGAAACTGCGACAGAAAAAGAACAGTAGGCGGATACGGTGGTCACCACCAGGGATCCTGTGTGAGGTGGCGGCCGGCAAGGGAAAGTTCACGTGGCCGGAAATGGAGTGCATTGCACTGGCGGCATTGTCGCTATGCAACTTGTTACGCATCGGAGAGGCATGGACAGCCCACTGCAGCGGGCTGGGACAATTTATCGTCCAAGGAGAAAAGAGTCGCCCAGGAGTCCAGGTGCAGGATGTGGGGCCGTGGGCCGAGAGATGGCTACGCTTCCTCGATGAGGAGAGACGCCGGAGGGGGGGGAATGGTGCAGTGGCATACAATTTCTCCTCCCCGAGCGCATTGGAAGCCCGGTGGGTCGAGTTGGTCGCTGGGACGGGCCACAGATCACTAGTTGAACCTCGTTTCAACTTTTGTTTGCGCTTCCTTTCTTAGGCAGTTTTTCTGTCTTTAATTTGAAGGGGGGGGGGTAGTGTTCTGCCCTCTCCCCATGTGCCCGAGGGCCGGTGCCGGCGGGTCAGCATGCTGAGGCGACAAGCGGGTGCTGCGGCTCCTTTTTGGACCGCATGAAGCAGATCGCGGGGGTTGAGAAGGGGCTGGTTGACCGCGGCCTGGCCACCGTCGAGAGTGCGGTGCTCGTGGGCCTGACCCCCGCCATCGCCGAGGTCAAGGCCCTGGCGGACGCGGGGCGGGGCCCGGCGCTGCTGCCGGCGGTCGTGCACAATGTCGAGTGCGCTGTGGACATGGTTCTGCGGCTCAAGCCGCTCCTCCGAGGTCACCACGCTGGCCGCAGACATTGTGGCAGTCCTGCAGCTCACGGCCAACGGCACGACGGAGGTTGTGGCGCAGTCGGTGGCGGCCTTCAAGACGGAGGTGGACACGCACGCCCAGGCCTTCTCGACAACGGACCTGCAGGAGCTCAACAACGGGCTCGACGCTGCGGTGCAATGCGTGCAGTGCGGCCTGCTTGCGTCGCTGCAGAGGGCACCTGCGCTGGAGGCGCTTGCGCACGACGGTTTGACGCTGCGCTCGGTCGGGTCCTTCACCACCGCCGCCGGGGCAGTGACACTGGCAGCACCAGCACCCGCGGTGGCAGCTCTGCAGCAGCGGCGGCAACAGTGGTGTTGCCTCTCTATCGCCGTCACCATGTGCAGTGGTAGGAGCATCAACACCCGATGTTGGCGGCAGCGGGACCAGCAGAGGTGAAACTGGCACCAGCAACACCAGCAGCTCTGGCAGCCGCGGCAGCAGCAGTGGTTTTCCCTCTGTATCGCCATCACAATCTGCAGGCGTGGAACTTCGAGCACTGGCATTGGCAACAGCGGGAACATGATCAGCGGCACTGGCAGCGACAGCGCTGAAGGACTGGCGCAAATGTTGCTCGCCGCCGCCCTCTCGATGCGCGACGCGATCCACACGCCCTCTAAAGTCGTGGATGCTTCGAGCACCGGCATTGATAGCAACGGGACCAACGGCAATGACGGTCGCGGCACCAGCATCGCCAACGTAAGCACTTTGTTGAGCCAAAGCCCCATCTGGCTACCTGCAGTGTTGGCCCTAAGGCCGGTGTTATGGATCTTGGTTCGTTGCTGAGTTGCTGAGTGAGCCTCGGCTTGGCCGAGTTGCGCCCGGCGCCGTGGCCGTTTGGCTGCAGAGCAGCCGGGCGCCCACCTGCAGCCCTACTCGGCGCTGACGGATCCGATGCTGTTGCCGCTGTGTCGCCATCACCGTGTGTGGGTCCGGGAGCATACAGCCCGTATCGCCCGTCGCTTTGGCTGTCTTGACTTGCGGTGCCGGCCCTAAGGCCCATGGGGAGTTTTATGGGTTGGGGGGGGGGGGTTGTTTAGGAATCAGAGGGGTTTTAGGACTCAGTTTCAACCCTTCAGGTTCCCTAGCGGCGCTATGCCCAGCGGGTTCCTGATGGCACCAGTGCGTGGCTAGGGCTGGGGGGGGGGGGCAGGGAGGGTTGCGGCGGAGAATGAATACCCAAGTTCTGTGCAGTGTTCTTGTGCTCCGCCTTTGCAAACACTAGTTGAACCTCGTTTCAACTTTTGTTTGCGCTTCCTTTCTTAGGCAGTTTTTCTGTCTTTTCCCGCCCACCCACCCACGGCGGCCGCACCGCTTCTGGGCTCGGCCGTCCGCCCACCGGACCCCAACCGTGTCTCGTTTTGTTTGGGGGGGTTGCATGCTGCACCCCGCCCTTTATTGGGTACCATGGTTGCGTGTGGTTGGGTCCAGCATGATCACCGTCTCAGGTGGCGGCAGTCTGACATGTTGAGGGGGTGACTTTTTCGTTCCCAGGTACTTGTGTAGTGTCAGTCTCGTCCATTGACCGCTGTGCGCCGGGACTGCGTCCGCTTTATATGCGGGCAGCCAGTTCTGTGCAGTGTTCTTGTGCTCCGCCTTTGCAAACGTTGCGTTGGCATGGCCACCGACGTGGAGGCGCAGCACAAGCATGGGCGGCCAGGGCACGGGGTCCCCTTCTGCAGCTCATGGGAGGGTGATGTACACCATCAGTGGCGGTCTCGTATGCAACGTGGGAGTTCGAGAGTAGACGCTGACAGCCGGTCCCGGTGCGTGAAGGAGGAGAACTCAAAGTTGTGTTTGGAGAGTGGTCAGCCCTTCATGGGGGGGAACGTGGGTCCGAAGAGAAATCTGTGAACTCCGCCGTGGTGCAACTAAGGATGGCGCGATACTGGGAAGCGTTGACGTGGCTAGGAAGCGGAGACGGGCAAATTCGACAAGAGCCGGAGCGTTCAAGTCTGACCCGGAGGCAGTGGAAGATTCGGTTGATGAGGGAGAAGGTATTGCAGATGCAGGAGACCAGTGACATGGAGATTGGAGGGGTACTACAAAAATTGATTCCTTCAAGCCCGAAGGAGTTGGAGTGTGACTTGGAAGAGGGTTTGCTGGTCTTGTTATCGGGTGTGATGGAGGTGGCAGGCTCCCAGGCTTTGGGAGCAATAACCTGTGTGCTGCAGGCTCTGGACGCAATGCCAGGAGATGAATGGGAGGATGAAGATGAAGAGAGTTATTATTCTGATGAAGAAGGAGAGGAGGACGTCAGCCCCGACCTGGTGGGCAGGGGAATTGGAGAGTGTGGGAGGGTGCAGCTCAGTGAGTCGATGTGGAGGAGAGCTGTGCCGGACGACGTGTTGGAGAAATATGGAGAGTGGATGAAGAATACTGGGGGGGTTGGGGACAGCAAAGGAGTAGGAGTGGCAGAGATGCTTGACAGCCTGGTGGAGGGGGGTTCGTTGCGTCGGGTGCCACAGTTGATGGGTGCTTCGGGTCAGGCCCGTGTCATTCCGAAGAATAATGAAAAATGCAGCTTCATCATGAATTGCATGAAACAAAATGCTTCTGACTGTCGCCCTCCCCCCAGGTTTGTGCTGCCCCAGCTGGAGGCGTTACGTGATTGTTTGTTACTGCGGAAGCGCAAAAGGGTTTATATGATTAAGTTTGATGTGTCCAAGTGCTATTGGAGCATTTTGATGCCCAAGCGTTGGCGAGATATTTTCCAGGTATCAGTTTCAGGACAGAGTTATGCTTGGTCTTCTTTGCCGTTTGGCTGGAAGTATTCCCCTGTGATCTGCCAACGTTTGATGGGGGCACTGGCAGAGAATTCTGTTTTTGACCTGCAGGTGCTCCCATTTATTTATCTTGATGATATTTTGGCGGCAGGGGCACGCAGAGATCTGAAAAGGGCAGTGCGTAGGCTGCGGGGCAGGCTGCAGAAGGCTCGTTTTGTGGTCAGCCCGAAGTCCAGCCTGAGGCCAACTAGAGTGCTCGATTTTGTGGGGAAAATTTTTGACACCAAGTGGAGGCGTATGGAGAACAGGAAAGGAATGGTGACTGCTTTGCTGAGGAGTTGGCTCAGGCTCAGGTTGGGTCTTATGCGCAGAAAGGGATTTGAGAGATTTTTGGGGAGGTTGGAGTGGGCTTTGCGTCCGCAGGGAGGAACAGCCCCGTTTTTGGCGGGGGCGTACAGGTGGAAGTTGTGTGGTGAACAAAAGGTTGCGCTTAGTTTGATGAGGCCGTTGCTTACGGCGGTAGTGTTTGCTGTTTTGCCCCAGTGTTATGGTGGCCATCCGTATGTGTGGCGGGGACCTCCATGTTCCGTGCAGGATTTTACTGTTTTCGCTGACGCTGCTCCTATAGAAGCAAACACGGTTTCCGTTATGGGTTTTTTGTGCCACGGAATGGAATCAGGTGCTATAAGTGCCCAGCATGGATTGAGTTGCTTCAACAGGCTGAATTGTTGGCATTGGTGCAAGCGTTTAAGATAGCAGGATATAAAGGTTGGCGTAGGGTGGCTGTGGGTTCAGACAGCTTGGTTGCCAGAAGTCAGGTCTTGGGCTTGCGTTGTGCGACGGCTTTACCTGTCCAAAACCGCATTTTGCGCCAGCTTTTTTGGTGACGGCGCTGGAGCAGGGGAGCATCGGATAGAAATCCGGCGGACCCGCCGAGCCGCAGGCCTCGATTCGTTGACAAAGAGGCATGCAGGACAGGGGCAGAAAGCAGGTATGTGACGTGGAAGGAGCTGCGTAGGCCGTTTCCGTATTTTGGATCGTTAGCTCCTTTTCCGTAGCCTGCAGGCCAGTGATCTGAAGGGGGGGGGGGGGGGGGGGGGGGCTGTTGGACACCTGTTTCCTGTTGGCTGCGCAGATAGTCCCTGTGGCCTTCGTGGCTGTTGATGGGGCTTGACGGGCGCAACAGGGAATAGCGTTTTGTGCTTGTTTTATTTTTTGTATGATCTTTTACCGGTTTATGCTTTCTGGATTTGGTAGCTCTGGTCGGACAGCTGGTGCGTCTGTGTCGACGACAGTGACTATCCTTAGAAGTATCCATTTCTCTTGGGTAGGAGTATGCGTGAGTGGCATTGACTGTCGTCTGGTAAAAGAAAGCACTGGATTCTTTCGTGCATGTATGCGGTTCGTTTTGGAGTTAGTGTAAAAGTGATGTTTTTGTTGTAAAAGCAGAGGTTTTGAGCGACTAACGGAAAGTGCCTGCATTGTTTGCACTGCCTGTCAGAGTTGTGCAGTTGACTGTGTACAATAGTGCTGTGCATGTCTCAGTGCAATTTTGATTTGCTACCATGGGTGATGGGCCCACTTGCCCACCCTTATGTTTCCTTACCCATCTTGGAGTGGGTCTTTAGGACTCTGCATTGTTGTTTGCTGGAGTATGCCTGAGTGGCATTGACTGTCGTATGGTAAAAGAAAGCACTGGATTGTGTTTTGCATGTATACAGTTCGTTTTGGAGTTAGTGTAAAAGTGATGTTTTTATTGAAAAACAGAGGTTTTGAGTGACTGACGGAAAGTGCCTGCATTGTTTGCACTGCCTGTCAGAGTTGTGCAGTTGACTGTGTGCAATAGTGCTGTGCATGTCTCAGTGCAATTTTGATTTGCTACCATGGGTGATGGGCCCACTTGCCCACCCTTATGTTTCTTTACCCATCTTGGAGTGGGTCTTTAGGACTGTGCATTGTTGTTTGCTGGAGTATGCCTGAGTGGCATTGACTGTCGTATGGTAAAAGAAAGCACTGGATTCTGTCGTGCATGTATGCAGTTCGTTTTGGAGTTAGTGTAAAACCCCCATGGGCACCAATGAGAGCACCAATACTCGGGAACCGGCATCGGACTGCACGGTCAGGCCCCTGGGGGGGCGACGCCAGTCACCCCTCGTAGCCCCCCTGCGAACAATTGCCCGATTTGACAGTTTGTACAGAGGAGTGCCTTGTATGCATGGACCTGCCACCCACCGTCGCTCTCCCCTGCGACCCAAGACATGGGTTGTGCATATGGTGCGCGGGCGACGAACACATGACCCAGTGCCCCATGTGCAGATCACCCATAATCCCCCCTACACCTGGGTCCACCCAGTTATAGGGCAGTACGACGAATGTGAATGTATACATCCAATTGCGTGACCGCCGCCTGTACGGTTACCAACGCTATGAAGACGTGTTTTGGCGGGGTGACGTGGACTATAATGAGTGGACCCACAGACACACCCTCCGGGAGACGACAGAACAAGTATGGGAAGCATGGATGCGATCGGACGCATGGGGCCATCAAGAGGCACTCCACCAACTGAGCACCATGGTAGACACAACAAATGCCCTCCATTCGGGTACCGCCTTCTTCTCTTGGCTGGACACTTTACCTGCATACGAGGACCGCGACCTTCTGATAGCTTACGACATCGGCCACGAGTGGGTACTAGCACCGACACCACTTACGCCACGGCGACGACCATGCAGCACGTCAGGCCTCCCCTACCCACATGTAGGCCAGTGGATACCGGCAGACGGGGACGTGGAACCCTACTCAGGCCCCACCCCCGAAACGAAAGGGGGAGACGGCCTTGTGCGGATATTGACGGAAACGTTCAAAAAGCACTCCGGCCATCACCGAGAACGGGTGCTCCACCCCCCCCCCCCTCCCCCGGAAACACGGATTCGCACGCAGCAACTACCCCGGGCCAAGACTCAGGGACGGAAGAGCTCCTCCATAGCCACTCGTCTCCCGACGACCACAACGAAATGGCGCACCACACTCCCGCGGGCGACTCCGAGGGAAACGACAACCCCGAACAACCACAGGCCCCGAACACACCCGGAGACGAACCTGCGTGTGGCGTCACCACCGGCCTCGAATACATCCCGCCGCCCCCACAAACGCACCCCAGGGCATACAGATTCCGAGAAACCATAGACAACCCACACCAACACATACCCACCCCTACAGTACAGACAGAGAACAAACCAATAGAGGAACTGGTCAGACTAAACACGGCGGAAGACCAAACCAGAATAACGGAGATGGAACAACAAACAATCCAAACGGCAACCATACGTGAAGCGCAGACCCGCTTCAGCGCATACCTCGCCAAACACCAGAACCGTTTGGTGACCACAGAACACATACGGAGACAAACACCAGACAGCACATGGTACAACAGGGCCACATATCAGTTACCCACCCACGCACAAAATGAACCGCGGAAATTAATGACAGTTCAGCATGAGGCGGACTCCGACGGGCTGCACACCGCGGAAGACATGGCCGACGCCGCACACTATACCGTGCACACCGAGGTAGACCACCAGGGGACACCTGACACCCGGAACCGCTCATACCTCCTGCTACCCCAATCAACCGGTACCCAACGCAACCATGAGTGACGGATGCAAAGGGCGGCAATACAAACCGAGTGGGGAAGCAGCGAGGATGAACGGGTAGAACAAATTCTGCGTGCCCTTAGCGAGCCAGGGGCACGTGAACTGATGGTGGCATACGAGGCTGACAGACAGGACCCCACGGCCCTCCAAACATACCGCATGGACTGCCTCCACAGAGCACCCTTACGGAAACTGTCGCCGTACGTCCGAGGGGTGTACCAGTTCGACAAGTTCCCCCTCCACAAGTGGTCGGCCGAACATGAGAAGCTAATGAGCCACCTCCAACCAAAAGCCATAATGGCCCTCCACCTCGACAACACCATCAAGCAAGGCCACGAACCAACACACGGAGCATACGCCCTATCCAAGGGCACACCCATACACATCGATGTGGAGAACCGAAACGACACACTGGAACCAAAACCCGTAAAGACTATGGTGGTGGTGGAATGTCCCCCCGAAACGGGGATCCGCACCCGGGATGCTTTCATGAAGCGCATTAACGGGCACCAGTCCGACGTGGCCTCCACAATTGCCAATAAAGCCCCCAAAAAGCCTTCAAATGGAAGTGCCCCTCCGAACACACCGCAGGTCAGAGTGGTTCCCATGCATGGAAACTACGCATCGCCATGCAACTGCTGCCTTGGCTGACACAAACACTACAAACCATAAAACAAGAGGAACAAAATGCCGGCAGCCCCGGACCATACTGGCTGATAGAGACCGACTACGAAGGACTCTACGTCCTCCGCCAGCGATACACAGAACACAAGGATGACAAGATTTCCTCCGTCCAAGAAATCATAGATGACATCAACCGGGAACAGCTGGAATTGGGACGTAGTATTGCGTCCTTCCTCCGAGGCTACCGACTGGTGGACACCTACAGGCTGCTGGTCCAATTCTCCCTTGATGCTGACGGACGCTTCCTGGCTCAACTGCTAGAGGGCATGAAGGCATACGAACTGGTCCACGTCATGACGAACACGATACTAAACCGACACAACTGGACATAGTCCACTGTGAGTTAGGGACTACCAGGGACTACCAGTCTGTGGTCGGCTGCACTACCATTTGACTGTGGCTTGTTCTAACAGAATGTAAGCTCCCCACTGCATGAAGCCAAGCCTGCCACTGAAAAAAAACCGAAAGTGGGTGTTTCTGTCTGCCTCCCTGCTTGCCCGACTGACTGTTTGACTGACTGCTTGGCTGACTAACTGACTGCTTGGCTGACTGTCAGCCTCTCTTCGAGGTGGATTGCCAAAGGCAATAGAATTTGTTGTGGTGGCCAACTCTAAGCTGGAACTTTCTTTTCTTCCCCCAATGGCAAATTTTTTGGCTGGGGAACCCTTAATTGGTCTTTAATCCCTCAGACGACAAGGGTTACGTAGCCAATCCGCCCCATTGTGGGCCACTTCTAACATGGTCCCGTGCTTTGAGGCGTTGGGGACTCCCAAGACGGCAGGGGTTATGCGGCCATTCCGCCCACTGTGACTAACTGCATTGTATCCGCTGGCGCTGTGGTTTCTACGCCAGCTTACCACCCTCACACCCTCCTCACCTCCTTTTGTATGTTTCTCCCTGCTATATTTGAAACTAAACAGCAACTGAAGGGGACGGGCCGAATGAGTGCTATGCTATGCAGCCCAGCCGGTTTGCAAGTAGTACAATGAATGCAGTCCACACCTACTGGACGACGGCTTTAGATTGATCCTGGTTGTTCTATAGAGTCGGCAGAAAGGACAAGCACTCAAGTGACCCGCAGAGCTAACCGCAAAAAACGCCTCACTGTACATTGCATAGTGGAGCACCCCAACCAAGAAGGGGACACGTGCATTGATTGGACTTCGCAGTACTGCTGGACTAATGGTTGGGATTGTCTGAGGTGGGGACATTCAGTCTATCGGAACTGACCATTGATCCCCCATTCCGCCCACTTGTTGGCCAGTGCTGATTTTGTCTCCCGCTCTGAGGCGCTTGGGACCCCGAAAGATGGCAGGGTTTGTGTAGCCAAGCCCCCCACTTGTGGGCCGCTCTTGATTTTGTCCCACGCTCTCAGCCGTTGGGGCCCCTGTGGACGGCACGGGTGACGTAGCCAATCTGCCCACTTGTGGGCCACATCTGATTTTATCCGCCTCCTTGAAGCGTTGGGGCCACTGCTGATTTTGCCCCCTGCTCTGAAGCGTTGGGGACCCCCCAAGCACGAAGAAATCGGCCACCCTGAGTCCATTGGGCACGGATGATATGCTTGGAATATGAATCAAGAGGTGCCCGTATGTTTAACCGTACCGGAAAATGTTGTTGTGCCTATCAGGGTTGATGCACTGTTGACATACTCACAATGCCCCTTTGACTGGCACCTTTGTATTAGACTCACCTCACATACAGCTGCACCCCCGCCATTCTCTGTGATTTGTGTGCGCATATCAACACCCCGATACATATTAATGTACGACAGTGTGTCATCGAATTCCACCCGCCAATCCCAATGCTCCACACCAAAGCCACATAAATTTTGGAATCTCCTCATGGTTTCCTACATGAAGTCTTGTTAATTCATGGTACAATGCCAAGTTATCATATTTATTCCCAAAGTATTTTTAGTAAATGTGGTTGGTGAGCTTTGGCACAAGAACATCCTTGCCATCGAGCTTTGGGTTCAAGCCCGTAAAAAAGGATGCTGGCTCTTGCTGTACATGCTTAGGGGGCCATAACAGCACTCGATTAGGGGCATGCCCCCTAGGGAGAAGGCCCTCTCCCCTGCCCAATTCACGTCTTTGTGCAGACTGCGTGTTACCCTCTTCAGCCCCAACCAGCAAACAGCAAGCTTGTGTTGTGTGGGTACTGGGTCAATACCCAGCAGGTGGCAGAGCTCTAGGGGGTATGGATGCTTATTAAAGAAGCTGTCAGGAGAAAGATCCCGCAGGTGTCTATGTTGCAAGACAACCTGCAGGCCATATGGGGTACGGTAAATCTGAAGTCTAGAGCCCACTTCTGGAGACAGAACAGGATTCTTAAGGCCATGATCTTACATCTCTGGAACTCGGGTCTCATCCTGCACTCTGTCTGGGTCCCGAGTGCATACCAGCCTGCTGATCCCCTGTCCAGGATTCCGTATCTTTCGAAACGCCAGGTTTTGCGTGCGTCCCACCAAGCAGCGTTACGCTGGAATGATCTTGTGCAGAATATGCATTATTTGGAGTATAAAGGGGTCACGTTTGTGGCTGCCTAGACGCTGGTTTCACCAGGTGGGGGGGATTGGTCGCCAGCCAGCTGCTCTGCCTCAACACTGCTGCAGTGCGCTGACGTGGGCGCCGGTCCCGCGAATAGATTTGAACCTAGCCCTAACCTAACCCTAACCCTAACCCAGTTTTTTTTGTTGTTTGTGATTGTGTCCAATGCATGTCATGTGCACTTGTAATGCTGAAAAAGCGCCAGAAGAAGCGCCAAAAGCGCCAGAAGAAGCGCCGAAAGCGCCAGAAAAAGCGCCAGAAAAAGCGCCAGAAAAGGTTCTAGAGGCGGGCATTGAACCCATGACCCCACAGTTGTAAGCACATGCATGTATCAACTCGGGTATGACATGTCTTTGCTAACATATCGCTTATTGGTGGTATACATTCTGAACATATTTTGGTGATTGGGGTCACCACGCAATGCCTTGCTGAGGGTTAATCATGCACAGTCCACCTGGAAAAAACAGCAACCATGCAAAGTCGACCATTTCATACTATGACCAATTTCTGGGAACCATACATAATTTGTTCGCTCATTTTTAAGAAATCGTACAGAATTTCTTGCTGTAGAATTTGTAGATTTAAAATTTAATGGACAGGGAATATCCCCCCCCCCCCCAGTAGGGTCATGGACACATTTGTTGTGAGCGTTTGCCCACTTGAACCCGCATAGCTCTGATTTTGGGGAATTCGTGCATTATATTCCCCTTCGTTGCACCAGCTCACCATGCAATCTTCTCTTTTTGAACCCAGGCGTTTATGCTCTTGTCCAAGCTACAGTAGGCGTAGGGACCGTATTGATTTGGGATTTTTGCGTAGCTTATACAAGGGGGGGGGGTTTCTTAGGGGCTGGTCTGGCCTGATGTGTTTTGTAGGGACGGAGCCTCGTACCCAGAATTGTGGGTGGGATATGTGACCTGCCTGTCGCTCGGCACAGCTGCATGGTCGGGCGTCACACACATTGACCTCACGTGTTGTGCTCTGACATATGTTCCTTCCCCTGGTGTGGTTTGCAGAATAGTGGGTGCAGTGGCTCCACGGCAAAAGATGGCTCTGTGCCGCTCTGACGTCAGGTTCTGTGTAGATATGGGGATGACCCCATGGACCATTGCTCCGCAAAATGAATTCCTTCCTTCCTTCTGTGTCGCTCTATGCTTGTTTGCAGCAGTTTTGTTGATTCATCTGCCCATTGTGACTTTGCCGAACTGAGAGTTGCAACGATCCAGCCTCAGGGGGGGGGGGCTGGGGAGCAGTGAGGACCATCTGACTTGGCCGCCTCTGTTCATTCGTCAGGCCCTCGCTCGAGTGGCTCCTGCCTTTGCTGCATGAAATGTAGCAAGGCTACATGGGGCCAGACCCGCGCAGTCCTCCGCAGTATTGTCTCGAGTGCAACCTATAGCGCCGTCGTGCTCCTGCTGATCATTGCCAACTCTGTGCAACTGCTCTTCCAGAACTCCTGGGAAAGGGCCAACACTGGGCACATCCTTGAAATCCTCGAATGGGTGTGTTCCGAGGCAGGATCTTGCGAGTGTCTGCTGGGTGCACGCCATGCGTGCGCTCTGTGTGTGTGTGTGTGTGTGACACTTGAACTCCTCCGAAGGACACACAAACTCCTCCATGCAACTATTGAGGTCTGTTGCGGGGCGCAGGGGCAAGCAACGCATTTGCTCTGCACTCTTTGACAGACCGAAAGACGTCTAGGGCTGCTCTGCAGCTCCTGAGGAGTTTCTCCGACCGCTTTTCTTGCTCTGTTCTTGTTTTTCGGTTTCCGACCCCCCTCTCTCTCTCTCTCTCTCTCTCTCTCTCTCTCTCTCTGTGTGTGTGTGTGTGTGTGTGTCACTGTCCCAGGGGTGGACAGGCGAAGTGGACCGCCCCAACGACTCTGGCCCTGTACAGCGTGCGCCCGCTGTACCGCAGAAGGGCGCCTAGCCGACTCATGTTTTTCTTTCCCTCCTCCTTCTACTTGCTGCTTGCGGCCTGATGAGATTCGTCTAGCGAGCAGTGCTGTGCCCTGTCTGCCTTGCCTTTTCATGTCGTGTCAATCGTGTGTGTGTGTGTGTGTGTGTGTGTGTGTGTGTGTGTGTGTGTGTGTGTGTGTGCGTGTGCGTGTGCGTGTGCGTGTGCGTGTGCGTGTGGGTGGGTGGGTGGGTGGGTGGGTGGGGGGGTGGGGGGGTGGGGGGGTGTGGGGGTGTGGGGGTGTGGGGGTGTGGGGGTGTGGGGGTGTGGGGGTGCGGGGGTGCGGGGGTGCGGGGGTGCGGGGGTGCGGGGGTGCGTGTGTGCGTGTGTGCGTGTGTGCGTGTGTGCATGGGCGGGTGGGTGGGTGGGTGGGTGGGTGCGTGGGTGGGTGGGTGCGTGGGTGCGTGGGTGCGTGGGTGCGTGGGTGCGTGGGTGCGTGGGTGCGTGGGTGCGTGCGTGCGTGCGTGCGTGCGTGCGTGTGTGTGTGTGTGTGTGTGTGTGTGTGTGTGTGTACTGCTCTGTTGTATGCCAGCAGTCTGTTGCACTCCGTTCCACAGACCGAAAAACGACGATGGCTGCTCTGCACCTCCTCAGGAGTTTTCTCCAACCGCTTTTCTTGTGCTTTCGCTCTTGTTTCTGCGGTTCCAACATGGACCCGGATTTCATTGTGGGAAAAACTGAAATTTTACAAAAGGAAATATTGATTTGGCTGTTTTTGGTACCTTTGGACTTGGGTTCCAGACCCCCCCCCCCCCCCCCACCCCTCTGAAGGAGAACCCCCCCTCCAAACTTGTCACCATTGACGTTGGAGTGGGAAGAGCTGACCCAGACGGCCCAAGAAACATAGCCGTGTCAGAGTGGTGACCTCAAGGCAACATTAGGTGCTGGTCTGGGGATGGCAGAACAGTCGAGATGCATTGAACTGAGTGAGTCAGGCATGAGGTCAGGATCATGCGGGTTATTTCAAACCCTGACGTCATGGCCCCCCAACTGGTCAGGACTTACCAGAGGGAGAGAAATCACCTCGAAGAGAGGCTGTTAGATCAAGCGCAGGCCCCCTTTTTGGGGGTTGTTCGCATAGCGTACCCCAAGGCATGATATTGGATGTCCAACCCCTTGTAAAATCATTATTTTGCCCAATAAAACGATCCCCCAATGGTTTTTTTTGATTCTGGGGCCTCAATCCCCTGAAACTCAATATCACTTTTTTTGGGGGGGGGGTCAAAAGTTTGTGCTCATAAGGATTTGAACCAGGGTCAAGTAGAACAGAGCTGAGGAGTCGATTGGCGCGGCCGGCAGTCGGCCGGCCAGGAATTGAACTGGTTGGCAATCGACTGCATTACCGCTGAACCGCTGGCTTGTCTGATGTATAACGGGCTCCCCTTTGCTTGTATGCAAGTCCGCCACTGAAGATACCCAAACTGTGTGTTTCTGTCTGCCTATCTGCCTGCCTGCTTGCCCAACTGACTGCCTGACTGACTGCTGGCCTGACTAACTGACTGATTGGCTGACTGTCAGCCTCTCTTCCAGGTGCACTGTCGAAGGCAATAGAATTACACAGGCTAGAGTTTCTGCGATTCAAGTTCTGTACGAGATTTTTGTACGCAATTTGTTCGGTGTTTTTAAGGATTTGAGCGGGTATACCTGAGGCATTGCCTTTGGGTGCAGACATCGACAAGTACTTCAGCACTTCTGCTTCCATTAGAACCCAATTACCATTAACCAAATCATTTGGCATGGTCGTCATGCTACTTTTGCTGCCCACACAGGAAATGGCAGCAACCATCCAGAGTCCACCTGGAAATAACAGCACCTATCTAGAACCAAAGTCCACTAGGAAATAACAACAAGCGCCTGCTGTTTCTCATGAGCAATTTCGAACTATAAATGATTTGCTCGCTCATTTCCAAGAAATGGCACAGATTTTGTCGTGCCAGAATTTGTAGATTCATCTTTTCCCCCGCAGCCCCGTGCAGCTCGGCCGAAGAGTTGCTTTTTGGGGGCAACCCATTGACCACCCCACCGCCGCCCCCCACCCCTGCAGGTGTTCCTCGGCTGCTTCACCCTCGAGTTGTTATTGGGAGTCCTCGCCTTCGGCCTGTGGACCAGGCCTCATGGCTACCTCCGCTCCCCGTGGCATCTCTTGGATCTGGTCGTTGTGGTTGCCGGTTGGGTATCCGCATTGACACCTGCGGGCACGAGCCTGACGGGCCTCCGGGCCTTCCGCGTGCTGCGCCCGCTGCGGAGCATCTCGCACGTGAAGAGCGTCAAGATCCTTGTGACGACTGTGGCCTTGGCACTGCCCGGGGTCACGAACGTTGCCCTGCTGCTGCTCGCCTTCTGGTACATGTTGTCCCTCATTGGCGTGCACTTGTGGAGCGGCGTCCTCCACCGCCGCTGCTACGCGCGTGCCGTAGGTAAGCCTGCAATCTGCCGTTAGTGTTGCCCACGCTGGAGCAGGCTTGTTGTCTGCGTGGTTATAGGTAGGGCATAGCCAGGGCGGTCCTTAAGGGACTAGATTTTTTTATTGTTAAGGACCGCCCTTAGGGACCGCCCCAAGGGACCATCGGCCGCCAACAACCAACCGCCACCAACCGCCAACCGCCACCAACTGCCAACTGCCAACCGCCGCCAACCGCCAGTGGCGACCAACTGCCAACCGCCAACCACTGCCAACCACCATCAACCACCAATCCCCCACCACCAACCGCCGCCAACCGCCACCAACTGCCACCAACCGCCAGTCGCCAACCGCCAACCGCCCACCGCCAACACATGGTGTGCCCGCGGGCTTTTTTGGGAACACTGTGTTCAGGAACACTCCCCCCCCCTCCGTTAAGGACCGCCCTGGGCATAGCAGAGGGGCATGGCATAGCAAGGCAGGGCTCGATACGGCATGGCCCGCCAAGGTACGGCGCGGTGTTTTGCGGGCATTCGCTGATGCTGTTGGTAGTAGTCTGGTGGCTGACGTGGGCTATGAGGCGCAAGCGTAGCCTCGTTGCAGCCTCATAGCCCTGGAGGACGGTCCACCATCCCCATACCCATGCATTTTGTTAGAAATGGTCCGTCTGTCCGTCCGTCTGTCTGTCTGTCTGTCTGTTTGTCTGCCCAAATGTGTTCTCGAGCAGTCAAGAGGGGGAGTGGGGTGGTTGCACCTGTGTTTCTGCACTATTGTCCCTTCCCCTTGCATTGCTGTCTGAGAGATATGCTGATGGGGAAACAATGGGGATGGGATCATAGGAACGGCAAGGGCTGCCTCATGGTGTGTGGCAAACGTTACAAACGGGCAGCAGAAGTGGACAGACGATGAGACAAGAGATGAGACGAGACGCCGGTGCATCCATATCGCATGGTGTGTGCCAGGCACTCTGGCAAAAATTCTTGCCAGTACGTTCATATCACGCACGCAATGTGACACGGACGCGCCAGCAAGGGGTCGCACAAAAGGTTGTATGGTCAGGGGGGTGGGGAGCACATGCGCAGGAAATATGATATGACCCCCCGGGCAAACCAGGTTTGGTGCTTTTTGTTTCTTGCTCTTTTTTTTATTTCTTTTCTTTTTCTCTGAACCCCCCCCCCTTTCCAAGCTAAGCAAACCCCTGGTGCGGACCCCCCTCCGCGTCCCACTACACGCTGTTACTCTTGCTCCACTCCCCGGATGCTTTTAAGGACACGTCACAATTCAAAGAAAAAAGAAACAGACACCCAGTCCCTTTTTTGGGTATGTTGGGCAACCCCCTTGCCCTTGCACGCAAACGACGCTTGCCCGTGCCTATTACAACCGTCCCCAGGCACCCACATCACTATTTGTGCGCAGCCTTCCCAAGGCAGGTCCCTTTGCCGCGTGCGCAAAATGCGATGTGAACGCATCGGCTTCCACTGCCCCAGGCGCTGTGTCCTTTGCTGCCCCCTGCCCCCCCGTGTCCGACGACTGCCTTGTCCAACAAACACTTCCGTTCGGACCGTAATTTTTTTGGGACCCAATTGATTAGGCATCGGATTTAATTAATTAATTGATTAGGTACCGGGTTTAGGCACCGAATTAATTGATTAATGAATTGATTAGGTACCGGGTTTAGGCACCGAATTAATTGATTAATGAATTGATTAGGTACCGGGTTTAGGCACTGAATTAATTGATTAATGAATTAATTGATTACACACCGGGTTTAGGCACCGAATCAATTGATCAATCAATTAATTGATTAGGTACCGGGTTTAGGCACCGAATTAATTGATTAATGAATTAATTGATTAGGTACCAGGTTTAGGCACCGAATTAATCGATTAATGAATTAATTGATTAGGTACCGGGTTTAGGCACCGAATCAATTGATTAATGAATTAATTGATTAGGTACCGGGTTTATGCACCGAATCAATTGATTAATGAATTAATTGATTAGGTACCGGGTTTAGGCACCGCCAGTCGCCAACCGCCGACCGCCCACCGCCAACACATGGTGTGCCTGCGGGCTTTTTTTTTTTGGTATAACATGTCCAAAGTCACAGCGCAAAGGTCCTCAGGAGGCCAGCCCATCATACAATGAATCACCACATCCCAGGTCACGGTCAGCGGCCGGGCCAGCACGGAGGGGAAAGGAGCTGCGGGACTGCATTTGTGTAGAAAAATTACACAGGCGGAAAACACAGAAGTGGTCACCCCCCGCTCTGAAGCGGTGGGGACCCCCTAGGCGGTAGGGGTTATGTAGCCACCTTGCCCACTTGTGGGCCACCTCTGATTTTGCCCCCCGCTCTGAAGCGGTGGGGACCCAATTGATTAGGTATCGGATTTAATTAATTGATTGATTAGGCACCGGGTTTAGGCACCGAATTAATTGATCAATGAATTAATTGATTAGGTACCGGGTTCAGGCACCGAATTAATTGATTAATGGTCAATTAATTAGGTACCGAGCAGCGTGTCCAACGAACACTCCTGTTCAGACCGTATCTTCTGAGGATTTTATCGTTCGCTGGACGGGGGGGGGGGGGTGGGGGGACTGCAGCTCGCCTTTTGCGTTATCCATCGTTACGTCTCAGGCCTTTCGAACACTACGCTGTACAATCTCCTCCCAAACCAACCTTTCCCCTGCACCCCCCATCAGTTTGGGCGGCAGTGTACGGAGGGGGCCGTCTGTCTGGACCGCGACACACTGCTGGCCCTGGAGCCGACCGTGGCGTGTGCCCCGGGGCAGGCGCTCTGCCCGTACCGGGACCCCAACCCCACGTACGACAACTTGGGCCAGAGCGCCATCGTCAGCATGCAGTTCTTGAGCCAGGACGCCTGGGGGCACCTGTTGTTGCGGGTGCAGGACGGGTGGGCGGACGTTGCCTGGGTGTACCTGGCGGTCATGATGGCCGCGGGCATCATTTTCACGAATCTGTTCATTGGGGTGTTCTACCAGGAGTTTGCCAAGCTGCAGCAGAAGGCCCGTGCGGAGCAGCGAACCAAGGCGGAGGTGCTGTGCCCGCTGGAGAGGGTTGATGAAGAGCGGTTGGGGGCTGGTGGGCGTTGGGGTTGTCGAGGAGGATCCAGAGCGTGAACGGTGAAGGAAGGCCGCTCCGGGGGAGTTGCAGAGGGGGCCTGTACGGTTGGAGGATCGGTCAGGTCTTACCCAGCCAGGGGGGTGGTGGAAAAAAACTTTTGCACCCGGAAAAAATCACCTCGAAGAGAGGTTGTTAGATCAAGCGCAGGCGCGAGCGTCGTATACCCCCCTTTTTTGGGGTCGTTCGCGTAGCATACCCCAATGTATGGTTTCTATCGTCTAACCCCCTGTAAAATCATCATTTTAGGACCAAAAATGATCCCCCAATGATTTTTTGGATTTTGACCCCCGTACCCCCCCGCACCGGGGTACCCTTTTTTGAGGGGGGGGGTGGGGGGGGGTTGGGTGGGGGGGGGGTCAAAACTTCTTTGTGTATTGTGGCCGCTGTGTGTGTATTTGGACCTGGGTCCTGAAGAACTTTTTTCTTGTATATGGACCCCCTAACCCATGGCGGGGGTCCCGGGTCCCAACTCCAGGTACCCCCAGTCACCCCCCCCCTATATGGCCCCTCGCCAATGAGGACTTAGCCGTTTTTCATGCTGGATAGGCTGTTTAGTGGCACGTGAAGGTTTTTTGAAATCCGATTTTTCATGAGTACCTTCCATTGCCCCTAGGATTGGTTTGGGTGATCATTTGGTGACAATAGGGGTACTTGAGCACCCATGGGGTCCCACGTAGTGGCTGCTAGGCCTATGTAGCCCTTGCCATGGGCCCTCTGAAAGCCCCAAAATTGCTGTTGTGTAGGCTGTTTAGTGACACTTGAAAGTTTTTCACATTTCCACTTTTCCCGAAACCCTTCTGTTGCCCCTAGGATGGGCTTGGGTGATCATTTGGTGACAATACGGGTGCTTTAGCACCCATGGGGGCCCACGTAGTGGCCACTGGGCCCATCTAGCCCGAGCCATGGGCCCCCCAAAAGCCCCAAAATTGCTGTTTGTAGGTGGTTCAATGGCATTTGGGGTGTGCACAAACTGCTTAAGCAGTTTTCCACCCTCTACAAGTCAAAAATGGAAAATTTTTGCGAAAACAATTTTTGATATTGTGACCACTTACAATGATAAAATATGCTATGTGAAGCATGTTTTATACCTTCTTTGTGTGTTTTTCACCCTATTTGGGTGTGGGGGGGGGTTACCAAGGGGTCTAGGGCACACAACCTGCTTATGCAGTTTTCCGGCCTCGGCAGCTCAAAAATGGAAATTTCCGAAACTAATTTTTTTGATACTTTGACCATCCAAAATGATCAAATATCCTATGTAAAGCATGTTTTGGACCCTCTTCATGTGTTTTTCACCCTATTTGGGTGTGGGGGGGGGGGGGTGCTCTTAAGGGGGCTGGGGTACACAACCTGCTTATGCAGCTTTCCGGCCTCGGCAGCTCAAAAATGGAAATTCCCGAAGCTGATTTTTTTGATACTTTGACCATCCAAAATGATCAAATATCCTATGTAAAGCATGTTTTAGCCCCTCTTTATGTGTTTTTTACCCTATTTGGGTGTTTGGGGGGGGGGGGTCCCAAGGGGTCTAGGGCACAACCTGCTTATGCAGTTTTCCCGCCTCAGCAACTCAAAAACGGAAATTTTCCGAAACTGTTTTTTTTGATACTTTGACCATCCAAAATGATCAAATATCCTATGTAAAGCATGTTTTAGCCTCCCTTTATGTTTTTTTCACACTATTTGGGTGGGGGGGGGGTGGCTCCCAAGGGGTCTAGGGCGCAACCTGCTTATGCAGTTTTCCCGCCTCAGCAGCTCAAGAATGGTTGTCCCTCTCCCCTCTTCGAGGTGCCTTGCCGAAGGCAATAGAATTTTCGTGCCCCCTCCCCCTCCAGGGGTTGGTCGCGAAAAAAAAACCGTCGCACTAAAATTGTGGCATTTGGAATTTTTTTTCTCTTGGACAACAAATTGTACAATTTTGGTCGTGGTTGCACCAAATTAGCCAATGTACTTGGATCACCTCTGTGCACATTGTATGTGATGATTGATTTGTTCTTCCCCCAAAATCTGCCAATGCTCGTGCCCTTGTCCCGTTGTGCTCCTTGCTTTCCTCTCACAAGATGTATGCGTTGTGCATAGGTCATGAAGTGTATAGACCCAAGGTTAGCATTCCAAGCCCCCAAGACTCCCATCTTCCTTTCCACTTCAGATCTTAGCAAATGTCAACACACTTGCTTTCTTCCTGACTGGATGCTGCATGGGCAAACTGCACTACGAATGGTTGGAATTGCATCTGTGGGGAGCGGCGATCAATTTTGGCGGGTCCCCACACAGAACAATTTGCCACCCATTGCCGGGGCACGAAACACAAGGCTGGTATAGCTCCGCCATTGAAGGCAAAGCGCCAATTGCCAATGACGCAGTTCTTCTCCGCTGCTGCGGCACCTGCACCATCCGCCGATGATGATGCGCCCCCTCCTAGAGAGATTGAAGGGGAGGATGAGGTTCCAACAAGCCCAGAGGCTGATGGCAGCGCTCATGCCCTAGGTGCCAATTGGAAGTGCACAGGAGTACTGCCACTTGGTGTGCCAAATGCCAATGCCTTGCGTGGCCAATACCCTATGATGCGGCATGCACACGAGAAGGTTCATTAGAGATACCTTGACAGTATGGGGCAGGGGGTGCCATAAGGATGCTCACCTTTTTTTTTTTTAACGATGGCATGCACTCTCTGACGGTGGATAATCACCAGATCCTGAGGTACCTTAGTTGGTAGTTGTATTAGACTGCAATACTGAGGGCCCCAGGTTCAATTCCCAGTGTGTGCAATCTTTTTGGCTTCGCTTTTTTTGTCTTTTTTATGTCTGCATGTTACCCCCACGATTGTGTTTGGCTTCTTCTTTTTTTTTTTTGGTCTGGTTTATGTCCGCATGTTACCCCCAGCGGTTACCCTCCAACTGCCATCGGTTACACACCAACCGCCATCGGCTACCCACCAACCGCCATCGGCTACCCACCAACCGCCATCGTAGGGCGTATTGGACACTGCGAGTTTTTTTTTCATTACGGCACCCCCTAGTATGGGGACGGTTTCCATGAACCCCCCTTGCACCGGGGTGGCAACGGTTGGTGAATCCGGGGAGAAATTGCTGTGTGCGGAGGTAGCACAAGTAGCAGTAGCAGCGGCAGCAATTCAGTCAGCACTACAAGTAGCAGTACCAGCATCACCAACAATAGCAGCAGAAACCCAGCCAAAAAGAAGGCACCTGCAAAGAAGGGCACCAAGCGAGCAGCACCTTCCGAGGGTAGGGACAGCGACAGCCAGACCAGCAGCCAATTAGCAGCAAGCGCAAGAAGCGGCCAACGGCTTCCCAAGGTGGCAAGGCCAAGAAGTGGTAGCTACTAGGGTGACAACAGGCAAGGCAACTCGAAACGCGAAACGACTACATGATAGAAATGGGCACCCTGTCATGTAGTGGGTCAGGCCACCCACATAGTGCCCAGTTGCAAGGTTGTGCCATGGTAGGGGGGATGGACGAACGATGTGCAACACGGTGCTTCCGACGCGAGCAGTGCATTTGTTCTTGATTTTGCACATTATCTTTTTTCTCTCTCCGAATAAGAATTGTACCATGTTCCTCAGAAGGCAAACACAACCCAAAACAAACATCGTGTTTGGTTTATTGGCACATGTTTTGGTTGCGATGTGCATGCAAAAATCATGGAGTGCCTCAACACACACATCCACATACACATACGCATACACACACACACACACACACACACACACAACCATGGTACAACCAAGTACTTAGCCATTGTGTGACATGTTGTTGCCTGATCCACAGGGTACGGGGAAAGAAGTAGTATTGGGGCTCTGCTACTTTTGACCGAGGGAGCAACGCCCCTCCTCCTTAACCACAGTTAAAGGGTGAGACTTTCCTACCACACTTTGCACGTTGAGCCGGGGCCGTAGTCTTCACATTGATGGAGCGATGGTGTCAAAAGATCAACGTGCACCGTTTGTCACTTGTCATGTTTGCTTTCTATGCTATAAACTAAACATTGGGCTAGAAACATCCACATTTCTTGGAAATTTTGGATATATGTGTAAGGAAAATTTTTTCGTACCCCCCCCCCCCTCCCTCCCGGGGGTTGCTTGCGAAAATAACAGTGTATGCCGTAACAAGGAATTTTTTTCCGCCCCCCCCCCCCTGTACCCAGCCAAATGCATCGTCAAAACTTAATCCAACGACCCCCACCCAACCCCTCCACCCCCCAACCTGATTTGCGCTGCGGGAGCAGCAAGGCAAAACAATCTATGAGCAGAGGCCACCGAATTGTGTACATGAGGGGCGGGGGGGCTTTCACGGCACTTTAGTTTCGCGTGGGAAATCACCTCGAAGAGAGGTTGTCAGATCAAGCGCAGGTGCGAGCGTCATATGCCCCCCCCTTTTTTGGGGCCGTTCGCGTAGCATACCCCAATGTATGGTTTCTGACGTTTAACCCCTTGTAAAATCATCTTTTTAGGACCAAAAATGATCCCCCAATGATTTTTTTTGATTTTGACCCCCGTCCCCCCCCCCCCCCCCGCACCTAGGTACCCCTTTTGGGGGGGGGGGGGGCTTCTTTGCGTATTGTGGCCGCTGTGTGTGTATTTGGACCCGGGTCCTGAAGAACTTTTTTCTTGTGTATGGACCCCCTAACCCATGGCGGGGTTCCCGGGTCCCAACTCTAGGTACCCCCAGTCGGCCCCCCCCATATGGCCCCTTGCCAATGAGGACTTGTCCCGTTTTTGCACTGGATAGGCTGTTTAGTGGCACGTGAAAGTTTTTTGCAATTCGGTTTTTCATGAGTACCTTCCGTTGCCCCTGGGATGGGTTTGGGTGATCATATGGTGACAATACGGGAACTTGAGCACCCATGGGGACCCATGTAGGGGCCGGTAGGCCTATGTAGCCCGTGCCCTGCGCCCTCCGAAAGCCCGAAAATTGGTGTTGCGTAGGCTGTTTAGTGACACTTGAAATCACCTCGCAGAGGTTGTTAGATTAAAGCCAGGCAGGCAGGTGTAGGGGAAAACGCCACATACCCCCCCTTTTTGGGCCTTTTTGGGCCTATTCGCGTTCCCTACCTCAAGGGGTTGAATTGTTAGTTTAACCTCTTGTAAAATCATTTTTTTGTCCAATAAACGCATCCCCCAATGAGTTTTTGGTCCGGACCCCCAGACCCCCCCCCCCCCCCCGGTTGAAACCCACTGCGTGGAGCTTTTGAGGGGTGTGGGGGGGGGTCAAAAATGTCGGAAACATGACCCCCCCTATTTTTTGGGTCGCAAATCATCTTTTGGTTTTTTTCGATTTTGAGCCGAAAAACTCTTTCCGGGTCCCGACTCCATGGGGTTTGTATGGGGCGGAGTGGGACGAGCGCTGATGCAGTTTATGCACTTTTCAGCCATTTTTGCTATGTTGGCGGTTTTGGCGACCTCGGTGACGTTGTGCTACCCACTTTGCGGGGTGTGAGTGGGGATGTTGTGACAGTATGTGCCTACTAGGATACGAAAGGACGTTTTTTGCAGTCTCTAGCCTTGCTTAGGGCCGGTCGAAACCCGTGCCAAAGATGCGAAATGACTGTTTCCACCAATAATGGCCTAGTGCATGGGCCCGTGCACAAGTTGCTCATGCAGTTTTTCACCTTGGGTAGCTCAAAATTCAAAGTTTTCAAAACTTATTTTTCTTGTACCGTGATCACCTAAAATGACTATCCAAGGTATGTAAACCATGTTTTGGGCCATATTCACGTGTTTTTCACCCTATTCGGGGATTGGGCGCGTAGGGGGGTCTCCCAAGGGATTGGTACACAACCCGCTTGTGCAGTTTTTCACCTTGGGCGGCTCAAAAATCAAAGTTTTCAAAAAATCTTTATTTTTTTGATACCGTGATCACCTAAAATGACCATCCAAGATATGTAAAGCATGTTTTAGGCCGTATTTTTGTCACTTAGTTGGGTATTGGGCGCGGGGGCTGGATGGGGGGGCTCCCTAAGGATTGGTACACAATCTGCAGTTTTTCACCCTGGGCAGCTCAAAAATCGAAGTTTTCGAAACTTTTTTTTAAATCACCTACAATGACCATCCAAGATATTTTAAGCATGTTTCATGCTGTATGTATATGTTTTTCACCCTATTTGGGTATTGTGAAGGGTCCAAACGGGATTGGTATACAACCTGCCAATGCACTTTTTCCAACCTATACAGCTGAAAAATCGAAGTTTCCGAAATTTATGTTTTTGATATTGTGATCACCTAAAATGACCGTCCAAGATAGACCATCCAAGCATGTTTTAGCCCCTATTCATGTAGTTTTTACCATATTTTGGGTGTGTGTTGCTTGGGGTAGATTCTCTGCGAGGTGGACTTGCCGAAGGCAATAGAATTTGTGAAACTGATTTTTTTTTTTTGATGTTCTGACCATCCAAAATGATCAAATATCCTATGTAAAGCATGCTTTAGCCCCTTTTTATGTGTTTTTCACCCTATTTGGGTGTTGGGTTGGGGGGGGGGTCCCAAGGGGTCTAGGGCACAACCCGCTGATGCAGTTTTCCAGCCTCGGCAGCTCAAAAATGGAAAACACCTCGGAGAGGTTGTTAGATCAAAGCCAAACAGGCGTATATAGGGGAAAACGCCACATACCCCCGCATTTTTGGGCCTTTTTGGGCCTATTCGCGTACCCTACCTCAAGGGGTTGAATTGTTAGTTTAATCCCTTGTAAAATCATTATTTTGTCCAATAAACGCATCCCCCAATGAGTTTTTGGTCCGGAAACCCCCCAAACCCCCCCCCCCCACTTGAAACCCGTTTTTTTGAGGTTTTGAGGGAGGTGGGGAGGTGGGGGGGGTGTGGGGGTGGTCAAAAAATGACCCCCCTTTTTTTTGGGTCTCAAATTATGAATCTTTTGGTTTTTTTCGATTTTGAGCCAAAAAACTCTTTCCGGGTCCCGACTCCCGACATGGGGTTTGTATGGGACGAGCGCTGATGCAATTTATGCGCTTTTCAGCCATTTTTGCTATTTTGGCAGTTTTGGCCACCTCGGTGACCTTGTGCTACCCACTCTGAGGGGTGTGAGTGGGGATCTTGTGACAGCATATGCCTACTAGGATACGAAAGGACGTTTTTTTGCAGCCTGTAGCTTTGCTGAAGGCCGGTCTAACCGTGCCAAAGACGCGAAATGACTGTTTCCACCAATAATGGCCTAGTGAATGGGGCCCCTCCACAACCTGCTCATGTAGTTTTTCACCTTGGGCAGCTCAACAATCGTAGTTTTTGAAACTTCTTTTTTTTTGATATTGTGATCACCTAAAATGACCATCCACGGTACATCCATTTTTCACCCTATTTGGGAATTGGGTGTGTGGGGTGGGGGGGTCTCCCAAGGGATTGGTACACAACCTGCTTATGCAGTTTTTCACCTTGGGTAGCTCAAAAATCAAAGTTTTCAAAAATTTTATTTTTTTGATACCGTGATCACCTAAAATGACCATCCATGGTACATAAAGCATGTTTTAGGCCGTATTTATGTGGTTTTCACCTTATCTGCGTACTGGGTGTGGGGTGTGTGTGTTCGAACAGGATTGGTGCACAACCTGCTCATGCAGTTTTTCACCCTGGGCAGCTCAAAAATCGAAGTTTTCAAAACTTATTTTTTTGACACCGTGATAACCTAAAATGACCATCCAAGGTATGTAAAGCATGTTTTGGGCCGTATTTATGTGTTTTTCACCTTATTTGGGTATTGGGCGTGGCGGGGCGGGGGGGGGGGGGGGGGGCAAGGGATTGGTACAGAACCTGCTCATGCAATTTTTCACCCGGGCAGCTCAAAATTCGAAGTTTCCGAAACTTATTTTTTTGACATTGTGATCACCTAAAATTACCATCCAAGATATGTAAAGCACGTTTTAGCCCGTATTTATGCTGCTTTTACCCTATTTTGGGTGTGTGTTGCTTAAGGTAGATCCTGGGCGAAGTGGACTTGCCTAAGGCAATAGAATTTGCGAAACTGATTTTTTTTTGATATTCTGACCATCGCGGTTCCAGGGCCACGGTGGTCTCATCACCCATGATCTGACCATTCAATTTCCTTGTGCGGATTGCTCAGTGGGGGTTTGCCTGATAACCGTTAATGCATTTAGAAGGGGCACCGCGCCAATTGATGCACCTCCGCCTTTGAAAAGTGGACCGCAACGTTTTTTGTTGGTCTTTCCCCGGGCCCCTGAGCTGCGCACACCAGGAAAAAGATACAGGCACATGCACCGGAGGGGGAATGCGTGGCTAGGATCCCCAAAACACCATCCCCGGCCTCAAATCACAGCAAACACTGCATCTTCACGGACCACCACAAAAAGGAACCGCCGAATCCCACGCTTCCAAAAGTTGCGGAAACAACACCTCGTGTAGTTCTGACATGGACGTTGTTCTCGCAAGTTGGGAGGGGGGGGGGGGCACGATGTCAGGTTCACCAGCATGATCCTGGCCTCATGCCAGACTTACGAGGGGGGGGGGGGGTTCGCGCCAAGTCAAATTCATGGTGGTAAATTTCGCTGTGGAAAATTTCGCCCCCCTGGATTTTGTGTGGTACCCCCCGCCAGAGACCACAATGTGTACCACTAGTGTGCGAGAAATCCGCAGAGAACCCTGAATTTCACGTGGGAAATTTTGCGGTCAATTTCAAACGCGAAATTCTATTGCCTTCGGCAAGGCACCTCGAAGAGGGGAGAGGGACGACCATTTTTGAGCTGCCGAGGCTGTAATAGTGCATAAGCAGGTTGTGCCCTAGACCCCTTGGGAGCCCCCCCCCCCCCAACACCCAAATAGGGTGAAAAAACACATAAAAAGGGGCTGAAGCATGCCTTACATAGGATATCTGATCATTTTGTTGCCAGAGCCACTTTGGAGGGAGACAGGCTTGCTGTCTTTAGTCTCACCGCTGGTGTCTTCTCAGGGTGCGTGCAAACAGTGCCACTGTCAGAGTAACAGTAGGTGTTGTTTCCGTCATTTTCAGTGCTTTTACCATTGCCCTCGCAGGGAGGGGGGGGGGGGGGGGGCAATGGCCAGGTTGATATTTGTGCCAAGCTACATCAGCCTGCCTCCACACCAGGCGGACATACCGCATGAGCTGGCAAACCCATACGCACACAGCCGGGCACACCGTCTGCTGTGCTCACATCCAAATCCCACAGCTCTGCACAGGCTTTGGTTGAGATTGTACCTGCAAGCAAGGCCCCCAAAAAACCTGCTATACTGACTCAAAGCTGAGGGGTGCCTCAGAGGGAGGAGGGCAGGGAGCCCCCCCCGTTTTGGACAAAAAAGTTGACAACAGGCCCGTGATGCTGGTCAGCACTGAGGCCCCGCAGCGGCCCGATCTGGGCGTTGTGTCGGGACCTGCCGCGTTGTGGAGAGGCGCTGGGAGTAGGGGGCGAAGGCTGACAGTCGTGCAGGAGAGCTGGGGACCGTTCTATACCCGGTGTGCATTGACAGAGACGACACGTTGTCCTACAAAAGAGGCTACCCCGCAGCCTTTTGCCCTTGCAACCCCGACCCATTCGCCTTCCCCCCTCACAACCACAATCCCACGCCGCTTCACCACCACCGCGGTCTGACTTACAACACCGTGCCCACCAGCGCCATGGTGGGGTCCGGGGGTCGGCGGCAGCAGTCGCCCTTGAAAAGGGGCACGCGGCTGTGCTCAGGCTCAGCTGAGCTGACCGACTGAAGGAGATCCGGCGGTTCTTCTGACCTGCGCTGCAGGCAGAGACTAAACCCACACCCTCAACCCACGAAACCGGATGACACAAAAGGCATGGCACTGGGCGGCCAACAGCCTTGCATCCTAACTTCCCCGTTGCCAAAACCTGCAATCACCCAAATCCCACAGCCTTTCCCCACAACCCCAACCCCGAAGACCTGCACCCTCACAACCCTAACCAGACCCCCCTGCGCCCTTGCAGTCCCAATACTGCACCCTCACAACATCAGCCAAACCGCCCTGCATCTCCACAACCCCCATCCCTCAGCCTTTCCAACAAAAGCCCCCATCCCACACCTTTCCAGCAACCCCAATCCCGCAGCCTTGCACACTTACACCCCCAATCAAACAGCAGAACCCACACCCCTGCACCCTTGCCAACCTGAGCAAAACACCCCTGCACCCTCGCAGCCCCGATCCCGCAGCCTGTCACTCTTACGACCCCAACCTAACAAGCCCAACACAACAGCCTCTCGCCATCATAGAATCCCAATCCCACTGCCTTTCGCCCACGCAACCTCTCGCCATCCCGACCCCACAGCCCCGCGCGACCACAGCGCAACAGCTGTGCAAGCGTACAACCCCATTCACGCAGCCTTGCACCAGGCAACCATAGGCCACAGCTCTGCACTCTTACAACCCAATAGCCGTGCACTGTACCCACAGCCCATCACCCTAAACTCCCAACCAACCAACCCAACAGCGTGACAACCTCACAGCCTTTCGCCTTCCCAACCCCCACCCGACAGACCTGTACCGTTACAACTCGAACCCAAAAGCCCGACACCCTGGCAACTCCAACTGCACGGTCTTTCGCCCTCACAAACCTTACCCACTTGGAGCTAGGGACTTGCCTGTTTGTGTGAATGTGGTACACAACGTCCAGAGTTCGCGGGCCGCGCACTCCATATCCGAGGCTGAACTGGGAGGGCGCTCCTCCACAGTGCGCCTGCGGTGCAAACTTTGGGTATATCTGGGGACCCTCCCGGTGAGAAATGCAACCATCAAGAGGCCTCCAGTAAGAACAAACACTAAACAGAAGCCTCTGGGATTGATTGGCAAACATAAAAAAGAACTTAGGAAGACAGGTCTTGTGCTTGCAACGAAGCCTTTCTAGGATTCCATGGGCTGTTTGGGTGGGTGCATCTTGGGATGGTGCACCGGTGTTCAACCACTAAAATAGTGGCCACGGTGCTTGCGCAGCGCCCACGCAGTGCGACAACACCCTCTGGACGCCTTTGTCCACTGGTTTGCCATGTTTCCGAGCTGCATGAATTTTGGTTTTCTCCTGGATGCCCACAACACGGGGACCAGCGCGATGACGGCTGCAGTGCAGGCCATACAACATCACTTTCCTTAGGGGCACACTGTGCAGGAAAAGCGACTGGACGACGTGGAGGGCATGGATTCGGCCGCCATGGATGCCCAAGGAGTGTCCAAAGAGTCTGCGAACACGAAGGTGGACGACGAGGCACTCGAGGAGGGTGGTTTGCAGGTAGGCTCCTGAAGGGAGGAGCCGCCACGGGCTTGGGGATCGGTGGGGCACTTGACGCGGTGCATGGGCGCCAGGGATGCCAACCAGACTCGCACCAGGCGAGGTAGGGGTAAGAAGTGGGGGTGGGGTACGGAGGTTGGCTATCCGCGGGCATGTCCCAGGGTACATGTCCACGGTCGGCTGTCACCGTGTGGCAGTGGATGAGTGCTTGTCCTTATAGATGTGTACTTCCTGCGGTTCCCTGTCCCGGGGCAGGGTGTGTCCCGCGACAAAGTGCCCCAGGGCAGCAGACCCAGGGGGCCATGGACACCAGCCTGTGGGCGGGACAGGGGGCGCGGCCGAGGGAGCCAACCCCAGTGATGTATTAGAACGGTCGTCCACCGTAGGAGGAGGGGGGTTATCCCCCCTGGACCCCCCCCCTCCCCCCGTTCCAATGTTTGAGGCTGACAGCCAAAATCACCTCGAAGAGAGGTTGTCCGATCAAGCGCAGGCACGTACGTCGTATACCCCCCCTTTTTAGGGGTCATTCGCGTAGCATACCCCAAGGCATGATATTGGATGTCCAACCCCTCCTAAAATCATTATTTTGCCCAATAAAACGATCCCTCGATGGGTTTTTTTTATTCTGAGGCCTCTATCCCCTGAAACCGGGTATCACTGTTTTGAGGGGTGGGGGGGTAAGGGGGGGGGGGTCAAAAGTTTGTGCTCAGAATGATTTGAATGAGGGCCAGGTAAGCCAAAGGAATCGGCCGGCACGGCCGGCGGTCAGTCGGCCGATGGGATTCGAATCGCCGATCTGCAGACCGCCAGCCGAGCGCAACCTAAAATTACCATCCAAGCTATGTAAAGCATGTTTTAGCCCGTATTTATGTAGTTTTTACCCTATTTTGGGTGTGTGTTGCTTGGGGTAGATTCTCTGCGAGGTGGACTTGCCGAAGGCAATAGAATTTTGAAGCTTAAATCCTCTTGGCACTGAAGGCGCCGAAGCAAAATTCTATTGCCTTCGGCAGTGTACCTCGAAGAGAGGCTGACAGTCAGCCAATCAGTCAGTTAGTCAGGCCAGCAGTCAGTCACGTATTCAGTCGGGCAAGCAGGCAGGCAGACAGGCAGACACAACCAAACAGTTTGGGTTTTTTCAGTGACGAACTCAGCTACAAGCAGTGGGGTGCCCGTATCTGTTAATTCTGACAGTGGTCAAGCGGTGATGCGCTCAGTCCACAAAATAGTTTCGAGCAGCGGCACAATTCCCTTGAACTAGGCCAGACATTTGGAGAAGCGGTGTAGGCGAGATCACTGTATCTTGAAGACCCGTGATTTCCCGGTTGTCTTCTTGTGGTTTAGGATTTGGCGTTGTTGTTGGTATGAGTGGTTTCTGCGTTCCATAGACTGGCACTCCGGGGTCCGCATTTTCGAAAACACAGCCGACCCAAACGCAAATAGGATGAAAAACACATAAATACGGCCCAAAACATGCTTTACATACCTTGGATGGTCATTTTAGGTGATTGTGGTATCAAAACAATAAGTTTTGAAAACTTCGATTTTTGAGCTGTCCAAGGTGAAAAACTGCATTAGCAGGTTGTGTACCGGCAAAAATGGCTGAAAAGTGCATAAACTGCATCAGCGCTCGTCCCACTGCGCCCCATACAAACCCCATGGAGTCGGGACCCGGAAAGAGTTTTTCGGCTCAAAATCGAAAAAAACCAAAAGATTCATGATTTTCGACTCAAAAAAAGGGGGGGGGTCATTTTTGACACCCCCCCCCCCACCTCCCTCAAAAGCTCCGCAGTGGGTTTCAAGTGGGGGGGGGTCTGGCGGTGATCACAAAAAAATAAGTTTTGGAAACTTCGATTTTTGAACTGTACAGGCTGAAAAATTGCAGAAGCAGGCCGTGTACCAATCCCGTTTCGACCCCCCCCCCCCCCCCCGCGCTTGGGGTATGCTGGTGAACCACCCCCAACAAGGCGGGGTATATGAAGCCCGTGCCTGCGCTCTTCGAGGTGATTTTTTTCGGCGCATTGCGCCGGGGAATGTATGCCTCCTCCGGTCTCCCAGCCACTAACAGGGACAAGTGTTCACCGAATGACACAACTTCACCCAATTGGGCTGCCGCACGCAAGTGAAAACACGAGTGCCATCAGAGCGCCAGTGCAAGACAACCTCACAGGCAGTGTACATGGGAATTCTGTGCAAAATTAGTGTCAGGAAAAAAGCCGTGTAACCAGGGGGTGGTTATTTTTTTGATACCATGATCACCTAAAATGACCATCCAAGCTATGTAAAGCATGTTTCAGCCTGTATTCATGTGTTTTTCACCCTATTTGCGATTGGGTGCCTAACCCCTTGTAAAATCATGGTTTTACTACCAAAAATGACACAATGATTTTTTTGGATTTTGACCCCTGTGCCAACCCGTACCCGGGTACCCCTTTTTTGGGGGTGGGGGGGGGTCAAAACTTTGCGTATTGTGGCCGCTGTGTGTGTATTTGGACCTGGGTCCTGAAGAACTTTTTTCTTGTGTATGGACCCCCTAACCTATGGCGGGGTCCCGGGTCCCAACTCCGGGTACCCCCAGTCGCCCCCCCCCCCCCCCCATGTGGCCCCTCGCCAGTGAGGACACACTCGTTTTCACGGTGGGTAGGCTGTTTAGTGGCACCTAAAAACTTTTCACAACTCGATTTTTTCCCAAACCCTTCCATTACCCCTAGGATGGGTTTGGGTGATCATTTGGTGACAATACGGGTTCTTGAGCACCCATGGGGACCCACATAGTGGCCGGTGCTTTGGTCAGAACAAACATCGGTCGAATGGTAATGCAACCGACTGCGGATTTACAGGTCGGCGGTTCGATTCCTGGCCGGCTGACTTCCGTTGGCTCCAGACGACCACGGTTTGAATTGCCGACCTACATGACTGCGGTCGGCTGCTTTACCACTTGACCATTTTTGTTTTCAGCAGGATTTGTTCTCCCCACTTCTTGAAGCCGAGTCTGCCACTGAAAAAAAACCCAAACGGTAACCCAAACAAAAGGCATGCTGGCCCGAATGACTATGTGGCTGATTGGCTGACTGTCAGCCTCTCTTCGAGGTGCAGTGCCGAAGGCAATAGAATTTTTCAAATTTGGATTTTCCCCGAAATCCTTCTGTTGCCCCTAGGATGGGTTTGGGTGATCATTTGGTGACAATACGGGTTCTTGAGCACCCATGGGGACCCACGTAGTGGCCGGTAGGCTTATGTACCCCGTGCCATGGCCCCCCCAAAAGCCCTAAAATTGGTTTTGCGTAGGCTGTTTAGTGACACCTGAAAATTTTTTCAAATTTCTACTGTTTCGAAACCCCTCCGTTGCCCCTAGGATCGGTTTGGGTGATCATTTTATGGCAATACGGGTACTTGAGCACCCATGGGGACCCAGGTAGTGGCCGGTAGGCCCATCTAGCCCGAGCCGTGGGCCCCCCAAAAGCTTCAAAATTGCTGTTTGTAGGTGTTTCAGTGGCATTTGGTGTGCGCACAAACTGCTTAGTTAGTTTTCCACTCTCTGCAGGTCAAAAATGGAAACTTTTCAAATTTTTTTTTGATATTCTGATCATTCACAGTGATGAAGTATCCTATGTGTCACGATCATCAGTGCGAGGCCATTGCTTAAGGATACGTGAAGGGGGTCGGGGCGAAATTCAGGGCCCTGCCAAACCTCAGCCGACCAAACAACCCCCTCGCACATCAGATAACCTTCCAAAAAGGAAATTCATTAAAGCAACCGGAAATTGGAGGCCAGTTTTACGTCCACAGACCTTTTTTCGGCCTTTGGCCCCGCACCCTGATCCCCAGGGGTCTCAGACTAAGCAATGGCTTTATCAGTGCCCATCGTCACTTTTGGGGTCCGACAGACGGAGAGATGGAGTTGCAGCACGTGGAGATTCGTCCTCATGACCTGCAGCTGGACAATACCCCAGGCGCTGGGGACCCCGCAAACGGCAGGGATTAGGCAGCCACATTGCCCACACGTGGGCCCCTACGGCAAGGGTTAAGTAATCACTTTTGACCCCTACCCCCCCTTGCCCCGTGCGCTGGGCGCTTGCGACCCCAAGACGGCAGGGGTTATATAGCCCTTTTTGAGTCGGCCCCACCCACGGACCCCCGGATGGTAGGGGTTACGTACTTTGGAGCAAATGCCCATGACCTGAGTTTGTGAAGAAGACATAAATTAAGGATCTGATTCCATGATATGTGGCAAGTGCATGGCTACATACCTTTGCCGCATCAGCGGCCCCACAACAGGACCCATAGCTGCACAAATACTACCCCTCCTGTGCAGGAACCAGCAATGGTTTGCCATGTGACCAGCGGTGTGCACATCAATGAGCCACACCACAGCGGGAAATTCTTTTGCCTATTGGCAAGACACCTCAAAGAGGGAGGGAGCACAGTCAGTCAATCAATTAAATCGTCACAAAGTCATTCAGAAGCCGCCCATCCCTCCTCCAACACCCAAATAGGGTGAAAAACACCTATAGAGGGTGTTTTTCACCCTAAAAACATGGTTTACGTCGGATATTTGATCATTATGAATGGTCAGCACATAAAAAAAAAATGGGTTTTGAAAATTTCGATTTTTCAGCTACCGAGAGTGGAAAATTGCATAAGCAGGTTGTGCACTAGCCCCTTGCCCCCGTCCAAACACCCAAATAGGGTGAAAAACACATGAGTAGGGCATTTGTCTTTTAGCGTCCATTGGAATATGTACAGAGGTCGAGCGGCGGGGAGGTGGGCCGAGTTGAGTTCAGGCGCCCATGTCCTCGCCTACAAGCCCCCCGCCTGAGTATGCACAGCAGCCAGGAGGGACAAGCCAGACTCTTCCATGCTTGCCCTGCCGTGCTGCCGCCGCTGCGGCAGTGTGGACTGCGGTGGTGAAGGCGCAGGAGGCGCGTTCACCACGGGGTCAGAGGAGCCCTCCCTCGTCGTCGGCTGCAGAGCGAGGGGGGGGGGGGCGGAACATGTCTGCTATGGACCTGGTGGCCTTCGGCTGCGGCTGCCTGAACCCCGGGGTGGGGACCGACGCCGCAGCACTGCACGGCTACTCAGAGCCGCCGAGATGCGGCCAAAAACATTGGGAAGCGACGCCGGGGGCACAGCCGCTGACGGCAGGTGTTGTACTGCGGAGGAGCCCTGCGGCGCAGGAAGTGCCCCTAGCGGGCTGCCAACAGGATGGGTGCTCTCAAGCGCCGGCCCGGAGTCGCCTCCGGCGGTTGGCGGGGGGGAGAACGGGTCAGCAACCCCCCCCTCCCAGTTGCGCTGGTTCCACACACCCAGTCCTCCCCGGGTCAGCCGGGAGGTCAGGTTTGGGGCGCTTCAGGGGCCTGGGGTCCCCAAGCCCCAGGGCCGGGGGGGGGCAGGCCCCAAGGCCAAGGGGGCGGGGGGGGGGGAGGCCCCTAACGTCTTGGGGGGGGGTCGTGCACCAGCGGGCCGCAGGGGAGCCCAAGTCTGGGAGGACTTGGGAGGCGGGGCGTGATCGGCCGAGCCAGGAGGACAGCGCCGCGCGCCGGTCCTGTGGCGCCAGGACTTGGCGGCGCGGTGCGACCCGAGGCGGCGCCGCCGGGCACCGCAAGCCCGCCGCAGAGCCACCATGTCCCTCGTGCCCGGCACGGTAGCAGCGGCTGATGCCCCAGCCCACGCTTCTTCGCCAGGGGCACGAGGGGGTTCCATGCTCCAGGCAGAGCGCACCCTGAGTGCCACTGCCCGCCCCTGGCGACCCTGAGTGCCGCTGCCCGCCACTGGCGGTTCAAAACACAAGAATAGGGTCTAAAACATGCTTTAGATAGGATATTTGATCATTGTGGATGGTTAGAATGTAAAAAAAAAACGGTTTCGGAAATTTCCATTTTTGAGCTGCAAAGGTTGGAAAACTGCAAAAGCAGGTCGTGCCCCAACCCCCTTGGGACCCCACCCCCCCAAAAAAAACACCCGAAAACCACATGAAGAGGGTCTAAAACATGCTTTACATAGGATATTTTGATCATTTTGGATGGTCAAAATATAAAAACAATCAGTTTGAGAAATTTCCATTTTTGAGCTGCCAAGGCCGGAACACCGCATAAGCAGGTTGTACCCCCGCCCCCTTGGGTGCCCCCCCCCCCCCAAAAAAAACACCCAAGTAGGGTGAAAAACACACAAAGAAGGTCCAAAACATGCTTCACAATCCCGGCTCCATATCAGGCCGGACTTCCAAACCAGCGTTCAAGCATGGAAGCGGCGGCACGAGCAGCGCTGTCCCCGGATGTCGCATGGGTGGGCTGCCGCGGGGCCGTCCGGCATGCACTGGTGCATTGGAGCATCCAGGCCCTGTTCAGCGCTGCCATCTTCGTCAACATTGTGGTGCTGGCTATTGATTACTATGAGGCCCCTGAGGCCGTGCATCAGTTCATTTCCATCACAAACACTGTCTGCCTCGCGGTGTTTCTAATGGAGATCGCGATGAAGTGGTGTGCCCATGGCATCTGCCAATACTTCCGGGTCCCCTTCAACATCTTGGATTTCCTCCTTGTCCTCATGAGCTGCGTGGAGTTCGCGCTGCTCCGAAACGGCACGCTGTCGTCGTTGCGGTCGCTGAAGGGCATCAAGGTTTTGCGGCTGCTGCTCATCGCCCGCCTGGCGCATAGAATCAGAGCTGTGAGCCTGCTTTTGGGTGTGTTCTCGCTGTCCACACCTCTCCTCCCCTGCCCCGGGGATTTGCTGCATTTGGATTGTGGTGTGATGCTGTGAATCGGTTGTACTTCCAGGTGTACGCACTTATTGAGGCCTTCAGGAGGAAGTTATGCGTATTGTTTGTCCACAGGTGGGGTCCAGTTTTTCTTTTAGTGTGCATTCTAAATCAAATTTTATGTATCCAGTGTATCCCAATTTTTTCTGCGTACTGAATGCGTCTCCCAACATTTTTGTGTGTGCACCGGGTGCGTATCTGTGTGTATTCCAATGTCTGCTATCTCTGCTGTCTCTTGTGCCTTGACGTTAACGCCCTCTGACAGCCACTTTGTTAGCACCCCAGTGAAGTTTCTTGCAGAGCTGGGGCTGGCACCCATGCAGTCTGCCTGCCAACAGTCGGGGAAGCGACACGGCGCCCCTGTACGCAACCCCCCCAAGCCAACCGACCTGCCTGTAATGCGCCCGTCCAGTGAGCAGTCTGACTCCTCCTCCTCTGTGGGGACCCTGATGAGTGAATTACCGGAGAGGGAGATAAAATACGGGGGGGGGAATTTCTGTTCAACAAATTCTGTGCGAAATTTTTGTGCGCAATTTGTTCGGTGTTTTTAAGGATTTGCACTGCTACACATTAAGCCTTGCCTTTGTCCACTCGTACCACGCTAAAGGATTTGGTTAATGATAGTTTCTTCCCAGTTGAAGTCGCAAAAGTGCTGAAGTACATAGTGCTGTCCACACATGGCCGCTTTTTGTCCGATCCTTGTGTCAAGCAGTGTGTTTTCTGTTTTGGGAGCAGACATCCTCCTTCAGCTGTGCCTTCTTTCTTGAAACAGCTTCGTTTTTGGTGACTCTTGATGCAACGATTTCTTGTCCCACGCTCATCACTGTCAAGTGATGCCATACAAGCTACGACATGTCTCTGCTGAAATATGGCTTATTGGTGGTATAGATTCTGAACATATTTTGGTGATTGGGGTCACCGCGCAATGCCCTGTTGAGGGTTAATCATGCACAGTCCACCTGGAAAAAACAGCAACCATGCAAAGTCGACCATTTCGTACTATGACCAATTTCTGGGAACCATACATAATTTGTTTGCTCATTTTTAAGAAATTGTACAGAATTTCTTGCCGCGGAATTTGTAGATTTACAATTTGTTAGACATGGATTAACCCCCTCTTCGGTACACTCCGACACGGGCAGCTCTGGTTGTGCCTTTGACCAGGATGCCGCAATGACAGACGTGTCCACTGACTCTACCAGTACAGGCAGCTTTGGCAGTTGGGGCGATGTCCAAGGCATCCTGGCCCGCTACCTCATGTTTGACGATGATTGAACAAAGGGGCTGGGCCTGTGGCCCCCTCCCAACCAAATATCTTGGTTTTGGGATCTTGGGGGGTATTAGGTATACGTTGTGCACCATTTGCTAGTAAGAGACATGGACGGTCGAGTAGTATGCGCGTTGGACCGGCATCGTCGTCGTCGTCGGGGGTTCGAAGCCTGGTTCCCCCCCCCGTCAGGGGCCCGGTGGCGAGGTCTCCGCCACTGCCCCCATTAGCATCCCGCTCCACCACTAGTACCGCCGGTGGATGGGTGGCGTGTCTTGTCGTCATATTTTTTCCTCATGCAACACACCGCACCACAAAATGCTACAACACCACACCTGTAGCAGCGTGCTCCGCCACCTGCTCGGCCAGCCGATGGCTGGCGCATCTCCTCGTCGTATTCTTCTTCTGCCTCAGTGGGAGTCAAACCGGCGGCTCCAGGGTTGCCGCCGGTAGCACTACCGCGACACTGAGGCAGCCAAAAGTACATTTTCAGGCACCAATACTTACGGATCTTGCATGCAGATGGTACACGTTCTTTCGGTCTCTACTTCAGCAACTCAGAGGCTTGGGCTTGCGGGCCCCTCCCAGTAGCTTGCCCTCCCCCCACCCCTGCTCAGTATATAACCAGCCGCTAACAGCACACTGCGGGTAGGCCACGATAGAGCTGGCCCTTTGGGGCGCCCCAGTGTACACTAGCGATTGGAACCCTGTTTTAGAGCGGTTGCTTGCGGCCGTGACAAAACAAGCCGGACCATGAGGTGGTGTTGAACTTGCATGATGGCCAAAAATGTCCCAAGTTGGGTCATGGATATTTGCCGCAAAGGCTATCGTCCGGCTGCAGGTTTTGAGGGTGAACGCATCAGCGAACGTTCAAGTTCTGTAACTCCACCTCTCCATCTCCCAAGCTCCAAAACTGACAGCAGGCACTGATGTGGCCACTGCTTAGTGGCAAAAAGCCCCACCCCCAGAGTGGTGGTGGGGCTCTTGGTGGTGGGGGCGGGAGGTGGGGGGATCTTGGTCATTCCTCCGAGATAAAGAGGCTCGTTTGGAGGAATGGGGGTTTGAGATCACTTTCAATTGTGTTTGCTTCATGGTGCCCGTGGACATCGGGGTAGACATGGTGCCTGAAGACGGGTGGGCAGGCATTGGCCATATCACGAGGTTTTCAAGACTCCCCACAGCCCCTCAAGCCAGGGGGTGCCGTAATGAAAAAAAAAACTCGGAGTGTCCAATGCGCCCTACGATGGCGGTTGGTGGGTAACCGATGGCGGTTGGTGGGTAACCGATGGCGGCGGGTGGGTAACCGATGGCCGTTGGTGGGTAGCCACCAAACATCAGAGAGTGGATGCCATAGTAAAAAAAAAACGGGCGGGGGGGGGGGGGGGGTGAGCGTCCTTATGGATAAGCTGACTCGTGGTAGGCCCACAAACGAACAACAAGGTGGAAGTGTCAGCCATGCGGGTAATACTTCAAACAGTGCATGAGGACCGACAGGTTAGGCTAGGCTGTCTAGTGACTCCAAATGGTGTGCGGACATTTTACATAACATTCAGTTGCATCGGAGAAGAAAATGATACACAATAAGTAAGCAGCCAGTCAATCTTTGGGACATTTAGGACACCTGGGAGGGCATATCAGGGTTTTGCTTAGTGTCCGTCCTACCCTACCCTGGGGGGGGGCTGGGGGGGTGGGTCTGGCAGAATTTCAGGGTGGGTGGGTGTCCAACCAGGGACTTTGTGGGGGCCCTTGGGTCTGTCGAGCCAGTGCCACTTCTTTCTTTCTTCTGTTGCAGGTTCCATGTAACATGTTTATTTATGGTGTGTTTACATGTCATTGCATATCACGTGTGCATGCCCCACACCCATAAAGGGGCTAGGATTCTTTGTGGTTTGTGCCGGATGCGAAGGGGGTAACGCTAGAACCCCACAGTTCCTGTGTCTGCCCCACGCCCTTGGTCTTCTGTATTGCATGTCTCAGTTGGGTACGTGGGTGGGTGGGTGGGTGGGTGGGTGGGTGTCAGACCCCCCCCCCCCCCTGGGGGGGGGGTGGGACATTTGTCGGTCTGTGGGTATGCCAAAATTCTGGGTGGGTGGGTCCCTGAATTAACCCCTCCCCCCCCCCCCTAGGGTGGCTAAGCAAAACCCTAGGGCATATACTCCATGTTACGAGTCAGGGCACGGGGCTGGAAAGTGGCGCATGTATGTGGACACAATTCGGTGCCGCATAACATGGAGGTGGACAGATTGGCAAAAGAAGGCGCCAAGTTGTCCAAAGTGCATACGACAGGTAGGCGCAAGCAGCACAAGCAAGAGGAGCGCATCGGGGCTACCAGTGATAGGCAGCAGTGAAGAGGAGGTGGTGCCGTTGGACAGAAGATGGGGCACGCGGAAGTGGCAAGGACCACTCGAACTGCCGGAACCCAGAACCAGATCAGGTGCTGACCCTGAACTGAAATGAACATCAAGGAACCGATGGCGTGAACTGAAGACATTGAAATCACCCCCGAGGTGGGGCATTTGGCAATTGGCACACACACAGGCACACACACATCCAAACATTGCTGCCGTGCGAACAGAGCTACAGAGTGGCTATGTATCATAGCAAACACTGTTGCTCTGGTTGAAATAATTGGGCGTCACACACACACACACACATTTTTTTATTTTGAAAAATAAATGCCTTTGGCTGAAATACCCTCTATGGTTCAGGAAGAAGCCTCAAGACCTCAATTCACACCCACAGGTAGCAATACAAGCCCACAAGAAGCAATGCAATGCGATCACGGAATCCTGGATAAGCGGCGTCCCCAACAGTACGCGTTTCGGCTTAAATTAAGCCCTCATCAGCTGAAAACAAACAAAAATCAATCCGGCAGGCCCAAAAAATAGACAAATCAACAAATAGCGCCAAAACATATAGCCACAGGAGAAGGCACGCGCGTCATGACCCAATGGGCTGCTGGAGCGCGCGCAAGGCCCAGCGCCTGAACAAGCGCTTAATGTTAGGCAGAGGGCGAAGAATAGCAAAGAGCTTGAGGCCGGGAATGAAGGGTAGTTTGGATTTCAAACCATGCACCACGCTGGACCAACGAAGGGGTAGCGCTGAGTGGTGTACCACCCTTAGGACATGCACAATGGGGCCTATAGTTGAGTGTGGATTTTGCTCGGCTTGGCTCAAAGAGACAATGTGTGAATCTACAGCATCCCTCCCACCACCACTAGCAGCAGAGTCACGGCGGAGTGTAGTGTATTTATGCCTATCATCCCAATCAATAGCTTGTGCCTGGATAACGTGTTTGGGGTAATTGAGAAACAACAAGGCTCGGATGAATTTTTGAAAAATAAATGCCTTTGGCTGAAATACCCTCTATGGTTCAGGAAGAAGCCTCAAGACCTCAATTCACACCCACAGGTAGCAATACAAGCCCACAAGAAGCAATGCAATGCGATCACGGAATCCTGGATAAGCGGCGTCCCCAACAGTACGCGTTTCGGCTTAAATTAAGCCCTCATCAGCTGAAAACAAACAAAAATCAATCCGGCAGGCCCAAAAAATAGACAAATCAACAAATAGCGCCAAAACATACATGAATTTGTGGCCAGTGCCCCTGACCCCTCCCTCCCACTCATACGCCCCCTGCCAACGCTGGTAGACTGCATGTCGCTGTATGACAGCCTATGCGCACTAGGGAAGAGATATGCCCGCTATGAAGAGCGCACGCGCATTGATAAATGGAAATCCAAAACGGACCAAGCCTGGCTGGACAGGCCAAAGGAGGTTTATCAGTGGATACAGAACGAGTACCAACCTCCTCTGGTTATGCTCCTGGACCCAGACACAAGCCAACCAACGGCGAACATCCCCCGCATGGATGAAATTCTTCATGCCTCTTGGGACCAGGTTATGCGAAAATATGCAGACACCCCAGAGCCAGACGTGCACGCTTTTGCACAGAAGTATGATAAGTTTCTGATAAAGGGAGTGCAGATGCAGTCCACCCCTATCACAGGGCCCCGGCTCGCGAAACGCCTTAGAAAGATGGGTGTTCACACAGCCACTGGCCTGGATGGCTGGTGTGTTTCGGATCTTTTACTGCTGCCCACCTGTCTGCTGGACATGCTGTCAGAAATTCTGTTTCTAGTTGAGGCAACAGGAACCTGGCCCAGGGTCCTGGCGAGGGGATACGTCTCGCTGATCCCGAAAGGGGAAGGGATGATGCCGATGCAGCAGCGCCCACTGTCCGTACTGTCCCAGATCTATACGGTCTGGGCAGGGATCAGGTTAGAGGAGTGCATGGTGTGGCAGGAACTGTGGATCCACCCGCACGCTTACGGTTTTCGCAAGAAGCGCGGCGCCAGTGATGCGGCCGCCTTTATCTCCATGCTCATTGAGCTACACAAACTGATGAAAACGGTTTTGCACGGTTTTGGATTAGACTACATAAAATGCTTTGATTTGATCCCACAGTCCATTGTACTGCATATTGCACTGACGCAGGGGATGGATTTGGGCACACACAGGGCCCTTTCTGGCATGTATCGCACCCTCACAAGGTGCTTTAAAATAATGGGATGTTTGGCCAGTTTTTTCGATGCCACCAATGGCATTCTCCAGGGCTGCCCATTGAGTGTGATACTCATCAACCTCCTGACCTCGGTCTGGAAACGGGTGCTGGATGCGCAGCAACAGGGCATCAAAGTCGCGGTATAGGCCCTCCCCCCCAGCGATCAGCCAGTGCAGGCCCTGCAATTCATCCTAACTGCCCTTGGGTATGCGGATGATACTTATGGGTTTGCAGCCGGAAGCAATACCCTCACCCCCCTGCTAGACTGCACCACTGACTGGCTTGAGGACACGGGTCAAGGGGTGAACGCGAAGAAATCTGTCGGCTTTTCGTCTGACGCCCGTCACCCAGTGAAGGCAGCACTACAGGGGGTGCCCTTCCCTATCTCTTCTGAGTTTAAGTCCCTGGGCGCAGGGGTCCGCACCACGGACGCGACTTGTTCGGGACCGCTCATCAAGAAAAGGATTTCCAGAGCCTGCAGCCTCCTGGATAGGGTGCATGGTGCTCAGGGCAATTTTGAAAGGAGATGCGACATCATCTCCACAATGATCACGGCCACTGGCCTGCACGCAGCAGAAATAGTGCCACTTCAGCCCAAAGACCTCCTGCCCTTCGAGACTAAGGTCATGCAGACCATTTGGGGACGGTCACGGCCCGGCAGGGCCAAAGAAATCTTTTTCACCTTGCTGTGCAAAGGACACCGGATTGCACCTACCTTGGTACTTAAGTATCATCGCATCCTGTGGTTATCCCAGCTGTGTCGCACCAGGTGTGCTGGACAGATCACAGCCCAAGCCATTTGGGAGATGACAACATTTCACAAAGGCTCCGGCCCATACGGCCGAGCCATGTCCACAGCACAGGAGTGTGGCTGGGTCGCTACGCAGGGATGGTGGGGATGGAAAGTGCCTGGGCGCCAGGAACCCCTCCTCCTATACGGGGATAAAAACACTATCAAGCACGAGGTGCGTGAACAGCTGCGCTCGCAAATGCTGGACAGCCTGGTTCAGAGGCGTCCCCGCCTTTTCGCGGGGGCTCATTACACCACATGCCGGCGCCTGGTCCAGCCCAGCATAGCGTCATTTGCCACAGAGTTACAGCGCTCTATCCTGCGGGGCATCCTATCAGGAGCAACCTGGACAGCCCTCCGGGCCTATCAACGTGGCATGAGAGCCACATCCACGTGCCCGTACTGTGGCAATGCTCCGGAAAACGAGGAGCACATTTTTTGGCAGTGTTCAGCCTGGAGTACGGTGCGGGACACCCACCTGCCGGGCATCAGGACGGCGGCAGCACAGATCACAGGCCTTCCCCTCATGGACCAGTGGCCCCCATGTTTACGACTTTGTGGATTGGCCCCAGAGCTAGACACAGACAGCGTCAAGTCAGGGACAGCGCTCGCATTCATGACAGCTCTGCACAATATGTTAGTAGCCGTTTTGCAGGCCCGCAAGTTACGAGACACACAATCCCCCATGCTTTTCATGGGGTCGAGCCTCTCACAGCAGCTTCGGCAATACCCGTACCACCAACTGGTGGGACCCCTCCCCAGACCGGAAGACAAAGGGTTACTTCTTCTGCGTACCCCTAAGAAGGTGGAATGGCAGTGGGAAATGCCCTTTTTGGCGGACCTGCTATGCTGGCTGAGGGAACTGCACTGGGCCCCTGAACCAGGCACAGTGACGTTCTTGGAACTCGCACTGGACTTTGAGGAATTTGCGCAACGCACCCTCCCACACGCTCCACAGGCAAAATTTAAGGGCACCACCCTTTCACTGCAAGAGAGAGGCCGGGTCTTACGACTGGCAATGGCAAATGCGCAGCGCCTGGTCACCAAAGGCCATTTGCATCCAGCGCGTGTGGTCACACGCTGCAGCTCTTTAGTTCCTTTGGGGGGGCCGGCACTCTGCGGCCTGGACTGTCGCCCCTATTTCACCTGCCGCAGTGCCATGAACATGCACGTTCAGCAGTTAGCGGCATACTGTGAGCGCACGTGGGCCACCAAGGTTGGTCTCAACAGAATACACAAACTGCGCCCGTACACACATAGGCCACGCAGAACAGCGCAGGAAGTGGAGGAGCATCGACTACAGCGTGCACTCCAGGGGAATCTGCAGTTGGGGCTGGCTCCGTCCTCGGAGCAGACCAATTTTGCCAAAGGGGGGGGGGGGGGCTGCTCCTCCTTTGCAGCTGATTTCTTCCCTGTGATAGGGGATGGGAAGCTCCCACAGCGCCCCTACACCGGGACACGCAGGCGCGCAAACACACACAGGGCGCCACCACCGGCGCCGCCGGCTGATCCGTCAAAGTGTGCCCAGCACTCTGCTGACGCATGCACGACCTGCAAGAGACTTCGGCGCACAGCTGAAGCATGCTGTGCGCTGGGACATCACGCTGATGACCACATAGCACGCAGACCGCAACTGCAACTGTGCCCACTGCATGGCCTGCCACCGTGCCCGAGGTGCACACTCAAGCAAAGGGGAGTGCGCCACTGCTGTCAGCGGGGACACCATAAAGTGTGCACCCCAGTGCCTGTGCGCCGGAAGCGCCCACTTGCTGCACATGCACAACTGCCCCACAAACGACCACGCCTGCAAGGGCCTGCACGTATCTCTACGGGTCTGCTGAGGTCCCCACACCAACCCCCCACCCCTCCAGCCCCCAAACGCAGGAGGCCGAAAACACCCCCCCCTCCGTCCCCACCAGCCCCAGTTCCACGGGGGCTGGAGGAGACCGTGGCCGAGGATGTCGCCCGCCCGCTTTTCGTGACGAGGCACGGGAGAGCGAACACTCTGGATACCTAGCCAGCAAAATACAGAGGTTCTGATTCCGCAGAAGGGAGGGAAACAACGTCACAAAGAGGCCTCAGCAGACCTGAGCCAAATGAGGCGTCCAGCCCAATGCTGCACAAGGATCCACCTCTAAAAGTACAGATCACACACACACACACACACCGTGCACACAGGGCTGTAGACAAGCTGCAGACATGATGTATGATAGTGAACATTTTGATGAGTTTGAAATCCTTGGGAGTCACACACACACACACACACACACACACACACACACATGCACGCACACACCGTGGATATGCACATCCCTGGTCTGAGGGTGCAAACACTTTTGTGCAAAAAACGTCAAAAAATATCGCTAGAGTAAGCTTTTCATCCCCGCCCCCCCCGATGCAGAATTTTTCCAAGAAAAACAATGTACCGCAACGCAACACAACACAACACAACACAATACACCACCACACTGCACCACACCACACCACACAACACACCATACCGCACTGCACGCGCTGCAGTGCAGCACGGCACAGCACAGCACAGCACAGCACAACCCAACCCAACACAGCACACCACAGCACAACACAGCACACCACAGCACACCACAGCAGCACAGGACAACACAACACGCTGCAACACAACACAACACAACACAACACAACACAACACAACACAACACAACACAACACAACACAACACAACACAACACAACACAACACAACACAACACAACACAACACAACACAACACAACACAACACAACACAACACAACACAACACAACACAACACAACACAACACAACACAACACAACACAACACAACACAACACAACACAACACAACACAACACAACACAACACAACACAACACAACACAACACAACACAACACAACACAACACAACACAACACCACAACACAACACAACACAACACAACACACCACACCACACCACACTACACCACACCACACCACAACACAACACAACACAACACAACACAACACAACACAACACAACACAACACAACACAACACAACACAATGCAATGCAACACCACAACGCCACACCATGCCACCCAGCACACCACAGCGCCCATCCGAGGCCCCCTCCCCCCGCTCCTTTGTTCCCTCCCCACTCTCTTCACCCTCCCCTCCACTCTAACCCCTCCATCTCTGCCTCCAGGTGCGCTGGGCCACGCTCTACAAGGAGCCATTGCAGTGCTCTTTATGTTCTCTCTCATGGTTTTTGTGTTCACGGTGCTTGGGGTACAGCTCTTTGGGCAGCTGGACACTTCAGGCAGCGATGCCCGCTTCAAATTTGCCGACCCCTTCAGTGCGTTTCTGACAGTTTGTTCACTTTTCTCTGGTGAGGATTGGGCTGACATCGCTGTCCATGTGATGCTCAAGTCTGATAGTTGGGTGGCCTACTTATATTTTCTGGCGGCGTTTGTCATGGGACAATGGCTCCTGGTCTCACTGCTCGTCTCCACATTTGTGGATGCATTTACGGAGAGCCGCCGGGCGCACGAAGACCTGGTCCAGCGCGTCCGACTTGCAAAGCGCGCGGGCTTTGTGCGTGCACAGGTGCGTCCCGGGGTTGTCTCCATGGGAGCGAAGGGAGCGTAATGGGAGGAGGGTGGCTCTGGTGGAGGAGGAGGACAACAACGAGGTGCTGCCCTCTGTGGTATTTTGTTAAAATGATTTGGATTTTTGGTAGAACGATTTTGATTTTGGGTAAAATTGGGTAAAAAGAGTCTGATTTTGGTAAAAGTATTTTGATTTTTGGTAACAAGACGTTGGTAAGAAGGGGGTCTGAGGGCAAAAAAAAATTGTGTGTACCTGAAATGGGCCTTCCATTTTTGAGCTCTCTGTTCCAACCTTTAGCCTTCCCCGGAGGAAAATGTTCTTGGTTTCGGATGACAGGGGGTGTCTAAGCAAAGCCCTGGTGCTGTAGCGTCATTGAGTCCGTCTCCCTCGGCATGCACTCCCGCACTCCAGGTCACCGCTCGCTTTCTGGGCCTGTCCCACGTCACACGCTCCGCCTCCCCGTTGGTGTCGCCCGCGAACGGGTCGAGATTGCCGTCAGCGGCCCCTTGCGAGCTGCAGGACGTCGAACCGCCCCTGTCCCACCGCTCGGCCTCCCCCCGCGCGTCGGATGCCCCGACCGCGTGCCTCGCCCCCAACCCTCTGTCCGCGGCCCCCTCCTCCAGAGCACCCTCGATCGCCTCAGCCAGTTTCCCAGTCCACCCCTTTGCCAGCCCATCAGGCTCCGACCCCGCCTACTCGAGCCCCTCCCCCCGGGCCGCGGAACGCTCTCAGTCTCTGCGGTTCCCAAGTTCCCTAATGCCGGATTCCGGCGGGTCCCCAGTGCAGGTGCGTGCCCTGCTCAGGGCGGTCCGTGAGGACGCGACCACTTTTTTTGGTTTGCACGCAGGACCGCTCCGCGGACCGCCGAAAGGCCCTCCTGCCGCCGCTGGTACCCCTGGAACCGCCATTGGAACCCCTCCAACTGCCGCTGGTAACCCTCCCACCGCTGCTGGCACCCCTCCAACCGCTGCTGGTACCCCTCCAACCGCCGTTGGAACCCCTGGAACCGCCGTTGGTACCCCCTCCAACCGCTGCTAGTACCCCTCGTGGTAGCAGGTGGGTGCCACGGAGCTGCATTGCTATCGGCACCCCTCCAACCGCCGTTTCAGCCCCCTGAACCGCCGTTGGTACCCCTCCAACAGCTGCTGGTAACCCTCCGACGGCTGCTGGCACCCCTCCAACCGCTGTTCGAACCCCATCGCCGCTGGCAGCCCTCCAACTGCCGTTGGAGCCCCATGGACCGCCATTGGAACCCCTCCAGCCGCCATTGGTAACTGGCGTTGGTACCCCTCCAATGTTGTTGGTACCCTCAGCCGCTGTTGGAAGCCCTCCAACCGCCGTTGGTACTCCTCCAATTGCTGTTGGCAACCCTCCAACTGCTGTTGGAACCCCATCGCCGCTGGCAGCCCTCCAACTGCCGTTGGAGCCCCATGGACCGCCATTGGAACCCCTCCAACCGCCATTGGTAACTGGCGTTGGTGCCCCTCCAATGTTGTTGGTACCCTCAGCCGCTGTTGGAAGCCCTCCAACCGCCGTTGGTACTCCTCCAATTGCTGTTGGCAACCCTCCAACTGCTGTTGGAACCCCATCGACGCTGGTAGCCCTCCAACAGCCCCACGGACCGCCATTGGAACCCCTCCAACCGCCATTGGCACTCCTCCAACCGGCGTCGGTACCCATCCAACCGGCATCGGCACCCCTCCAATGTCATTGCTACCTCTCCAACCGCCGTTGGAACCTTCCAAACCGCCGTTGGAACCCCTCCAAGGTGGGGGGGGGGGGGCAAACGGGGGATCCATGAGTCGGTCCCATGATCGGGGACCTATGATTCCCCACGCCTCGCCATGGTAGCCAAGGCAGCTTCTCTTTGAGGAGTGGCAGAGCATTGGCAGTTTCCTATGTATGGGTGGGTGCCTGGGGCAGAGACATAGGTACTTTTGTTCAAAATCAACGTGTGTGGGGGGGGGCTGGGGGGGGGTCTATTGTTTAGTGATTCAGTTGGAAACAGCAATTGAAAACACTTCCAATGTTTTTGCATCCCATGGGATTTCGGAAGGGCCGCCCCCAACTTCGGCGGAGGTTCGGTTGCCGCTGGGTGTTTGGGTTTGAATGGCCTCCGACCTCCGCTAGTACCCCTCCAACCGCTGCTGGTACCCCTCAAACTAATATCGGTACCTCCAACCGGTACGCCTTCATACGCAGTTGGAACCCCTCCAATCGCCCCTGGCACCCCTCCAACCGCCATTGGAACCCTACCGACCGCTGTTGGTATCCCTCCAACAGCCGTTGGAACTTCTCCTGCCGCCGCCCCTCCAACCGCCGCTGGCACCCCTCCAACCGCCGCTGGTACCACTCCAACCGGCATTGATACCCCTCCAACCGCCGTTGGTACCCCTTCAACTGCCGTTGGAGCCCCTTCAACTGCCGTTGGAGCCCCTCCAACTGCCGTTGGAACTTCTCCAACCGCTGGTTGGTTGACAGAGCACATGAATCCTGTGCCCTTGGTTCCTGGGTCGAATGCCAAGGTTCGAAGGTGCCACTCAAGGGAGTAAAGCCATGGCCTCCGCACAGTCCTCGACTCAAGTTGGAGGGTTAGCGCAGGTCTTGTGCCCAAGGGTTTGCTCTCCTTAGGGGGCATTTTGGGAGGGAGTTAACACAGATACCAGGGAATCGCTTGAAGGGGGGGTTACCCCCCTCCCCACTGCACCGCCTCTACCCCAAAGGCATTCCCATACCCGAACACCAGCCCCAACTGCATTTACAACCGCAAGACACCGCCTCCCCCAACCGCTTTCACATCCCCTGTGACAGCTCTGCAACCGCTGTGGGACTGCCCCAATCGCCCCCCCTCCCCTTCAAGCAAAGCCCTGGCAGATACCCTAGTCCTGTGTTTGGACATGTCTTTGTTTTGACACGGCACCTGACAAGATCTAGTACACCCAGGCCACCCTGATCGGTGCCCTGTTCGTCGCGTTCATCGTGTGTATGTGCCTGGACATGCCGCACTCTACTGATGTGCAACGCTCGGTGATCCGGAAGCCCCTGGTCCCCCCGTGTGGCACTGCCCACATCATTGGTGGTGGTGAGCACCGGAGGGGCTGCTGAGGAAGGCCGAGAGGTGGTCCCAGATGACGTGGATGGTACCGTCGACGAGGACCGGGCAGGCAATGACGATGGGACCACGGCGTGCTAGGGGCTCTGCGGCACGCAAGACGTTGCGGAGGAGGGGGATCGCGGCGGGGTGGGCTGGGCCGAGTTCGGTGCGCGGCAGGACGCGGGACGGGATGGTCATGATGGCCAACGCGCCACACTCAGGCCTCCAAACTTCACTTTCCTGGGAATGACTGAATGTGAAGCAATTCCGGCGCTGATGTGACGAGGGGCAGAAGCATGGCCTCTGAGCAGAGGGATATTCGTCCTACCCACACTTCCCAAACACGCCTTGCCCCAGTGGCTTGGGACAAGTAACAAAAACAATCCCCTTCTGAGACCCCAAACCGGTGCGCACATGTGGAAGGACCAACCCCACACGCTGAGTCCAATTATGCCATTTTCCAACCTTTCTTTTGCCAAATTAGAGGGTCTGGATGACTGTTGGGGTCCGCGGGCAGGGATGCATGGGAAGTGGGAGGAGCCCCCCCCCCCCCCCCTCCAGGGCGCCCAGCCTATGCCCAGCCACTGTCTTCCTGACGGCAAGTGCCAGCATCAATGGCATTTGTAGCCGACAGTAACCGCACCCAACCGCTTTGGCAACCTCCTCCAACCCCCTCTCTAACCACCTCTGGGGCTGCCTCTGAAGACCCTTCCTTTCCAATGCATCCCTGCCCGTGAGGTCAGTTTCAGTTGGATGTGGGGGGGTCAGTGAGCCCTTTTAGGGTGAGGAGGGGGGGGTCCGGCAAGGGGGCTCTATTGACCCACCCCCCCTCTCGTCCAACACATCTCTGAGGCGGGAATGGGTCCAGCGAGGGGGTTCTATTGACCTCCTCCTGCCTACATTGAAAACCCACCCTCCCAAGACCCCCGGGTCGTGCGTTCGCCCCCAGAGTCGGACGCCGACGGTTGGAAACACGGCGAGTGGTCCTCCCAACCTCTCATGCCCCCAACCACCCTCCACCTGTCCAGCTGCCCCCATCTTCTGTGCTGCGTGCCTGCACAGCCTGCACCCCTGTCTCGATTCCACTTCCGCAGGTGCCTCAGGCGGTGCCGGAAGCGTCGCACAACGCCTCGGGTTTGTCCCTCCTGCTCCCCACCCGAAGCTCTCCGTCAGCCTTTCAGACGAGGCTCGAGGCATTGCTCGAGAATAAGTGGACGGGCCGGTTCATCATCAGCACCATCTGCCTTGGTTGCAGCTGTCTGGCGCTCGTGACCCATGAGACGACGCAGGTGTGCACTGGTGCACACAGCAGTGGCGCTTCTCGTCATCCCAGTCTCCCAAAAACAGACAGCCCAGGCGAAGGCGTTGTTTAGTGCACAACTTTCTATCTTTTTCCTGTTGAAAATCGTCGACCTCCAAACGCCGTCGGTTACCCTACCACCGCCGTCGGTGAGCCCCCAACCGCCGTCGGTTACCCTCCAACCGCCATCGGTGAGCCCCCAACTGCCGTCGGTTACCCTCCAACCGCCGTTGGTCACCCCTCCAACCGCCGTCGGTTACCCTCCAACCGCCGTTGGATACCCTCCAACCGCCGTCGGCTACCCTCCAACGGCCGTCGGTTCCCCTACCACCGCCGCCGGTTCCCCTCCCACCGCCATTGGTCACCCCTCAAGTCCCGTGCAATGTGCGTCCTGTGCATGTGCAGTCCTGTGCGTCCTGTGCCTAAATACTGAGCTGGCGGTTGGGCCGTCCGACTTTTTTTTTTTTTTTTTTTTTTCATTTTGAAAAAAAAACGTCCTGACCCGGGCACGGCCCAGGCTCCAATCGATTGATGCACTATTTTCTCGCGGTTTGAGTACAACTACTACAGCGAAGAGTTGAAGTCCTCCCAGAGCCCTCTTGTATCACTCATTAAGCAGTGCCCGAAAGCGGTGCCTACCAAGCTGGCGACCCGCTGCCGACCGACGGCGGTTACTCGGCAGCCGCTGTTGGTTGACCACCCAACGTGGGAAGTTGCCAGCTAAACCCCAGGGGCGGCCACCAACCGCCTGGTCATGGAGATGTAGCCGCAGTCCAGATGTTCTCTGGTGTGGCCATACCAACCGGCACACTTACTCAGCCTTTATGGGACCCCCCCCCCCCCCGGGGATGTATTAGAACGGCCGTACACCGTAGGAGGAGCCCCCCCCCCCCCTGCTCCCCTTCCAATGTTGGAGGCGCTTAAAAAATTTTCGGCCCGCCTTCGGCGAGGACCATAAGGGGACCCTCGGAGGAGGGGGGGTCCCAGCCAGACCCCCCCCCCCCCCTTCAGACCCTCCCTCCCCCTTCAGACCCTCCCTCCCCCCCTTCTAATACATCCCTGCCCCCCCCCCCCCTCCCCCCCCCTCCTAACATGCCACATGGTCGCCCCTGATACGGCAGGGGACCCTCTCAGACCTGCGGAGGAGTTGGAGAGGGCTGCCTGCCAAGCGATCAGGCACCCACTGCTGCATCCACCGCACCGCGTTCCTCTGCTGGACGGGACTCAAGTCGTCCTGGAATTGCGTGCGAGGCTTCGCAGCCCACGATCCGGTCATAGCCAGCCTCATGTTAGAACAGCCGACAACCAGAGGAGGAGGGTTCCCCCTTTCCCCCCATCCACCTCCTCCCCCCCCGCCCCAAGACCAAAGTGGCCATTGTGAGAAAAAACGAAATTTACAATTCGGACAATCTGATCGGGCCATTTTTGGTACACAAACTTCTGGGTCCCAGAACCCCCCCCCCCCCCCCGCGCTCCTCCTTTCTTCTAATGTTAGCCTGGTCATAGCTCAGTAGTCAAAATACCGGGGGGATGGGTGGGTGGGTGGGTCAGAGGCCATCCCCAAAAAAGTTTGTGTACCTCAAATCAGCCTCCATTTTCTGACTCTTTGAATCCATTTCATTTTGGCCCCGAGGCAAATGTTTCTCGTGTCTCATTTGGCCCCTCAAGACGGCAAGAGGTATGCAGCCACTTTTTTTTTTTGCCTTCCCTCCTTCAGCCGCCCCAAGTTGGCAGGGGTCATGTCGCCACTTTGCCCGCATTTGGGCCTGCAAGATGGCAGGGGGTATGTAGCCACTTCTGATTTGGTCCCCACATTCATATTTTTGGGACCCCGGGAGTGGGTGGGTGGGTGGGTGGGTGGGTCGGCCAGGGTTGTCCAGGGCAGACTTGCCACTAGCGTCTGCAAGCCCAGACGTGATCAGTAGGGCAGGGTCCTACTGAGCCACACGCTGGATGCCGCACGTTCCTACTGAGTTCTGGTCGTGCAGGGGGCGGGTATTGCTGGGTGGCCTTTGATAAAGCCGATTCCTACTGAGAACCAGTTTCCCTGCCAGATCCTAAAGGCATGTCTGGTCCAGGGCCCCGACTCCGCGCTGCCCCCCACCCCACCCGGCCCAGAGACAGAGGCGCCGTAGGGGCAGGCAGGGCCCAGAGCGCGAGTAGGCGAGGTGTACGCGGCCCCGGGCCCGGAACCAGAACCCAAACCCCCTCCCCCCCTCCCGCCGAGGCTCAGTAAGCTCTGGCCTGCCCACGATCCTACGCGTGCTTGTGAAGGCGGCTGTCGCCGCCACCCGCACACGTGACCCTGCGGAGGTTGTGCGGGTGCATGGAAGTATTGGAACGGCTCACAACCATCGAAGGAGGTCCCCCCCCCATCCCCCCCTAGACCCCCCCCCCCCCCCCGCCAGACCAAAGTTCCCCCACCAAGAGGGGGACACGCTGTTGATGACCATGTGGAACAATCGCAACTAACGGCTGAATGTGTCTATGGTGGGGACCTTCATTCTATCAGAACCGACCATTGATCCCCCCCCCCCCCAAAATTACCACAGTGGGAAAATCTGGGGGAAGTGCCAGCCTTAATGGCATTTGTAACCGACAGTAACCGCACCCATGTGCTTTGGCAACCTCCTCCAACCGCCTGTCCAACCGCCTCTGGGGCCGCCCCTGAGGTCCCTTCCATTCTAATGCATCCCGGGGGGGGGGGGGGGGGCGCAAAAGTGCGTGTCCCAAAAATGCCCCCCCTGCTGTCAGGGAGACAGTGGCTGGGCGTTGGCTGGGCGCCCTGGAGGAGGGGGGGGGGTACCTCCCCCCCCTTCCAATGCATCCCTGCCCCCCCCCCCCCCTCCTCTCCTCTCTTCTGATACATCCCTGGCGGGGTCGGCAGAGGTGCGCGCCAGGGCAGCACGGCTTGCACAGGAAATGCATGGGGCCCCGAAGGGTCGCCCCCAGTTGCGGTGCAGTGAAGTGACGGGCGCTGGGCGGCTGGACGGTGCGCCCCCCCCCCCCCCCCCCCCCACCCACACATGCCTGGCACCGGCACCAACGCCGCACCCGCACATCTCAGACGTGCCTGCGGTTCGCGTGCACGCCCTTCGAGTGGACGCTCTGGGGCCTCAACGTCTTCGTCACGGTGGTCTTCGTGCTCGAAATGGCGGCCAAGATGGTGGCCTCTACGGTCCCGTGCGCTACTGGCGGACGCCGTTGGATGGCATTGACGGGCTGTGCGCGCTCTTCTCCATTGCAGGTGCCTGTTCCGGCGTTGGGGACAGAGGGTTGGCTGCAGAGCAGACGGGGGTGAAGCTAGGTGGTCCTTGAGGACGTTCGCATGAAGGACCCCCCCCAGGGCCGCTCTGGCTACCGGCAAACTCCCGTCGGCCCCAACCGCCGTCGGTTACCCCCCAACCGCCGTGGGTTACCCCCCAAACCGCCGTCGGTTGCCCCAACCGTCAGGTTCGACGGACGCAAGTTTTTTTCCCCCCTCGCAGAGGCTGCCCGGGGGTGAAGGCTGGGATGTGGGCAACCGTCTGCCAAGAGGGTGGCGGCCTCTGCACGAGTTTCTGACGGGCCCTGCCCGCAACCCGCAACGTCCGAACCGCACGCCCCCATTTGGTCGGGGTGGGCAGTCTTCGGCACAGCACGGAAGACGCTGCACTGCACCGGCACACCCGCTAGGCGCCTCCGCGGCGCTGAGCGCGCCGAGCCGTGCCCCCGTGGTCGCTGCTGCGCCGCGCCATGCCTCACCTGTGGTGACCGCCGCTGACCCCCCATCGCTCCTCGCCTGCACCCTGGCATCAAGTACGCACCGGCCGACTGGAGCTCAGGGCCGGACCATTGCTTCGTGGCAAAGAAAGCCCCACCCAGGTCAGGGGGTGGGGGGGTGGGGGGGGGGGGTCAGAGGCCAAGAAAGGTCTGCACCTGACATCAGCCTCCAACTTCGGGCCCCTTTAGTGAATTCAATTCAGTTTTTTACCTCAGGAAGGTTGGGGTATCACCATTGTACATCCCCCCCCCCCCCAGTGATGCATTAGAACGGCCGTACACCATTGGAGGAGGGGGGGTACCCCCCCTCCTCCCCTTCCAATGTTTGAGGCTGGCAGCCCGAATTTTGCTTTGGCGCCTTTGGCGCCGAGATTTTCGACCCGCTTTTGACGTGGACCATAGGGGGACCCTGGGAGGAGGGGGGGTCCCAGCCAAACCCCCCTCCCCCCTTCAGACTAATACCGAGGCCTTGTGCCAAACCACCCCTTCAGACTCCCCCTTCACACACCCCCCCTCCCCCCTTCTAATACAACCCTCCCCCCCCCCCCCCCCTGGGGTGGGGGACCGTCACTTTGACAAGAAAGCACAGGAAATACCAGGCGCCAAAGGCGCCGAAGAAAATCACCTCGAAGAGAGGTTGTTAGATCAAGCGCAGGCGCGAGCGTCGTATACCCCCCCCCCCCCCCTTTTTGGGGGCCGTTCGCGTAGCATACCCCAATGTATGGTTTCTGACGTTTAACCCCGTGTAAAATCATCTTTTTAGGACCAAAAATGATCCCCCAATGATTTTTTTGGATTTTGACCCCATACCCCCCCGCACCGGGGTACCCCTTTTTGGGGGGGGTGGGGGGGGGGGGTGGGGGTTGGGGGGGGTCAAAACTTCTTTGTGTATTGTGGCCGCTGTGTGTGTATTTGGGACCCGGGTCCTGAAGAACTTTTTTCTTGTATATGGACCCCCTAACCCATGGCGGGGGTCCCGGGTCCCAACTCCAGGTACCCCCAGTCACCCCCCCCTATATGGCCCCTCGCCAATGAGGACTTAGCGTTTTTCATGCTGGATAGGCTGTTTAGTGGCACGTGAAGGTTTTTTGAAATTCAATTTTTCATGACTACCTTCCGTTGCCCCTAGGATTGGTTTGGGTGATCATTTGGTGACAATACGGGTACTTGAGCACCCATGGGGACCCACGTAGTGGCTGCTAGGCCTATGTAGCCCGTGCCATGGGCCCTCCGAAAGCCCCAATTGCTGTTGTGTAGGCTGTTTAGTGACACTTGAAAGTTTTTCACATTTCCACTTTTTCCGAAACCCTTCTGTTGCCCCTAGGATGGGTTTGGTGATCATTTGGTGACAATGCGGGTGCTTTAGCACCCATGGGGGGCCCACGTAGTGGCCACTGGGCCCATCTAGCCCGAACCATGGGCCCCCCAAAAGCTAAAGTCTAATTTTGACTGACAAGAAGGATCACTGTCATTTGGCATGAGATGGTGAATGTCGCGCAAGCAAGCCCAAGGTTGAGGGGGATGGGGGCTACGGTCCGGTGAGAATGATGTTTGACCTGGTGTATCTGACATTGTGCAGGTGCTTAGGTTTGAGACCATTGAACGATCTCACCGAGCCGTGCGTCTGGGTACTCTTTTGTTGCAGCCAAAGGCGGCCACGGCAATGTCATTGAACAGCTTTCTGTTCTGGCTTTGGTTGCTTTGCACCCACGCACCACACGGGGTCAGGGTCCGAACCATTATCTGCATGCCCCAGCGGCGGTTGGAGGGGATGTATCTCGGGCTTTGAGATCCAGCGCAGGCGCGACCGCCATGTAACCCCTCCCTTCCGAGGGGGCCTTCCTGCGCATCATGTCCCAACCCCATGGGATTGGATGGTTCACCCCTTGCAAAATCCTCAGTTCGGGAGATCGAATGGTCCCCCAATGAATTCTCCGATTTTTGACCCCCCCCTCCCCCATCGCTGGGTCGAGTAAGAGTACGCCAGGATGGGACAAGGGGATCCAGAGGATAGTACCTACAGAATGGCACCGGCCTGCGCAGCAGAGGCAGGCCACGGCGTCGTGGCGAATTTTGCCTCCCCCGAGGGGG
>OZ038381.1:994987-1048006 GCA_964036045.1 Eutreptiella sp. 'Long Island Sound 2002' | reverse complement strand
GATGTTGTTGCGCAACACACAAGGCAGACAACCAATGGATTGGTACATATGGTAAATGGTACATATGGTACATAGGGTTTTTTGCCATGTACACCTTTGTTGCATTGGGATCCGACAACATGTACGCATTGTGGGAACCGGATCTCGCTTGTGTAAACATTTGCATTGTCTAATATTGTGTTGCATTCCCATTCGGCTTGGCTTCATTGTCTCTTGGGTTGAATGCATATTGGGTTGCCATTGCATATATCTCATTTGTATGAACTGGCCCTTCATTGTGTGAATTGGCTCGGATTTCCATTTTCACCCTGGGCAGCTCAAAAATCGAAGTTTTTGAAACTTGTTTTTTTGATATTATGACCATCTAAAATGACCATCTAAGGTATGTAAAGCATGTTTTAGGCTGTATTTACGTGTTTGTCACCCTATTTGGGTATTAGGTTGGGGGGGGGGTCTCCCAAGGGATTGGTACACAACCTGCTTATGCAGTTTTTCACCCTGGGCAGCTCAAAAATCGAAGTTTTCGAAACTTGTTTTTTTGGTATTGTGACCACCTAAATGACCATCCAAGGTATGTAAAGCATGTTTTAGGCCGTATGTACATGTTTTTCACCCTATTTGGGTATTAGTTCCAGGGGGTGGGGGGGCTCCCAAGGGATTGGTACACAACCTTATGCAGTTTTCCACCCTGGGCAGCTCAAAAATCGAAGTTTTCGAAACTTGTTTTTTTGATACCGTGATCACCTAAAATGATCATCCAAGGTATGTAAAGCATGTTTTAGCCCGTATTTATGTAGTTTCCATCCTATTTTGGGTGTGTTTTGCTCGGGGTAGATTCTCTGCGAGGTGGACTTGCCGAAGGCAATAGAATTTTATTTTTTTTTGCCGAAAAACAATTTGTGAGGTGGGTGGGTGGGGGTGTCAGGCAGAGGACCCCCCCCCCCCCCCGAGTTTTGCTTAGCAACTCAGCATCTCCGGGAAGGGGGGTTGGAGGGGGGTCTGACCCCCCCCCCCCCTTCGGACCCCCCCCCGCCCCCCCCCCCCCCCTTAAGTCATTGGGCAAATGTTTCTCCGGGTCTTCAGCCAATCAAAAATTTTCTGTGGTGCCTTTGGCGCAAGTCAGTTTAGGCCAAAAAATTTCTTTGGCGCCTTTAACACCTCAGGGTCTCCTGGTGCGGGGGGGGGGCCACAGCCCCGCCCACCCACCCCCCTTGGACCCCCCCACCCCCTTAAGGAAAACTCTGCCCCCCCCCCCCCCCCTCCTCCGGTAGCGGTAAGCTGTGGCCTGAGTGGAGTGCCGGTCGGACCTTCCCACCCCCACAACCGCGTTCCGGCCCCCGTCGCACTGGACGCGCCACCCGCGCAGGGCTCTTCTTCGAATGGGCCAAGCCGGTGCAGGTCCTGCGGGTCCTGCGCCTCCTGACGAACATGGAGGGCCCCCGGCGGGTGACCCTGGCCCTCGCCGCCAGCCTCCCCGTCCTGGGGACCATCTCCGTGCTGATCCTGCTCCTGTGGTTCCCCATGGCGGTCATCGGCGTGAACCTGTACCAGGGGGTGTACTGGACCTGCAGCCGCCTGCCCTACGTCGCGGAGGGGGCGGAGCTGGACTTCGGCCGGGCGGACTGCCCCGCGCAGTGGGTCCGGGGGTTCACGCACTTCGACAACTTCTTCGCGGCCATGCGGACGTCGCACATCCTGAGCGCGGGCGACGGGTGGACGGACATCATGTGGGGCGCCATTGACCGGGTGGCCCCCGGCGGGGCTGTGGTATGCCGTGTGCCGGGCCGGGGTCCGTCCCGCTTGCCTCGGGCGTTGCGACGTGCGCCTCCGCTGGAGTGCAGGGGACGGGGGGAGGGGCAGTGATGTATTACAACGGCCGTACACCGTAGGGGGAGGGGGGTACCCCCTCCCCCCTGGACCCCCCCCCCCCCCTCCCTTCCAATATTTGAGGCTGACAGCCAAAATTTTGCTTCGGCACCTTCGGCCCCAAGAGGATTTGAGCTTAAAAAATCTTGGCCCGCCTTCGGCGGGGACCATAGGGGGACCCAAGGAGGAGGGGTCTCCCAGCCAAATCCCCCTCCCCCCCCCCTCTTCAGACCCCCCCTTCCCCCCCTTCTACTACATCCCTGTACATGTCTCAAATTGCCTGCAAAAACTCACCGGGGGACATTTCGGAGGCCAAGTGTCTGCGTCGGTGGGTGCAAAGGGACCAGGCCGCTGCTTTGCGGCAAGAAACCCCCCAACTCGCCTCTGCCAGCCCAGACGCCAGAGCGCAACGAGCCCAGTCGCATTGGGTTGTGGGCTGGATGCAGTTGGTGCTTACTGAGTTCGGGGTGCGATTGGGGGGAGTATTACTGAGAGGCTAGCAGTGCAGGGTCGATTCCTGACAAGACTCAGCGGCCCTGCTGGACACTGGTAGCTTTTTGGGATTATTGGCATAGCATAGCCCAATGAAGACGAAATTACCCACCAATGAATTTGTTGATGTTGACCTCTCTGCCCCCCTGTACTCCACCACGCCCTGGCGGAAAAATCGCGATTTCAGGCCAACCTCCGTCCCCTTGGGGTCCCTTGTGCCGTTGTTGGGTGATCCCTTGGGACGTCTAAAGCCATTAGGAGCCGTGTTACACCATCTGGGCCCTCAAAAGGGCCGTTCTGGGCCGTTCGCAACGTGGTGGGCACAATTTGATTGGCCTGTAGCCGCCACTGTGTGTCGATCTGGACCCAGGTTTCTGTTCCACTTTTTTCTGGTGTGTGGAATCCTAAACCAAAAGGCTAAAGTTGGCTATTTTTGGCCCTTTTAAAGGTTTTTGGGAATTTGACAGGGACAATATGGGTCCCAAATGGCTCAGAACATCCGAAAAGCACTTGAGCACCCAAATGGTCTGGGGGCAATTTTGGAAAAAATCATTTTGGACCATTTTTTAAACCATAGTTGACTGATGGGGGTCCCGGGTGCTATGTACAACTTTCGAAGATCGCCCCCCTCACGAGGCCCCACCGGTGGGGACTCGGCCGTTTTTGGGCCGGCCCGTACCCCTGGAAGTACCAAGCGGCATAATCATTCAGCCTTGATGCCCTCCCCCCCCCCCCCCCCCCCGTGCCCGCACTCGTGCCCCCCCTGTCCGCCCCCGTGCCGACTCTGCTCTGGGCCCCGAGGCTAGACCAGTCCCAAGCGCCCCTGGGGCCTGCCCTGTCTCCCGCCCTCCCAGAGATGCTGTACTGGTCGGTGCCTCCCCTCCTCTGTCCTCCCGGATTTGCAGGGAAGTAAGAGTCGAGGAAGTGGGGGAATCCAGAATCCCAGTTTGGAAAGGTCTGGGGGGCATGAGGGGCAGGTACGTATTGGGCTGGACTCCCGCCAAGGGTGTATTAGAATGGCTGACAACCACAGGAGGACACCCCCCCCCCCCCCTTCCAGACCAAGGCCAGACCAGGGCACCACCGCGTATGGAGGGAAAGGGTCCAAGGGAAGGGCGAATGGCGATCGGCCAGCTGCAGCTGAGAACAATACACCATGGCGTCATGCCAAAACCCCCCTTCCAGACCAAAGTGACCATTGCGGGAAAAAACAAAATTTACCATCGAGGGAAACTGGTGGGGCCATTTTTGGTACACAATCTTTTGGGTCTCAGAACCCCCCCCCCCCCCCTTCCTCGCTTCCAATACATCCTCCACCCCTAACCCAATCCTACGCTAATAGGGTTCGCGGGGTACCCAAGGGGCCTGCAAGCCGGCTGCTTCAAACGGTCGGCAGATGCCTGAGTCTCGGGCTTGCCCCCTTTGGCACACCACTTCAGCGAACATCCGCGTGTAAAGCGCTCGCATTGAAACAGGGAATTCAAAGATGCCCCCAAACCGGAAGAAAATTCACCCCCCCCATACCCCCACTGCTACTACTACTACTACTACTGCTACTACTGCTACTGCACGGACACTGCAACTTGACCATTGATGCCCCAAACCCCCACCCCCCTCCAGACCTGCCTGCCCCTGCCCCGCGGGGGCTGGGTCCCAGACCTGAACTGAGCGGCGCCCAGTGTTCAGGGAACCAAACATTCCACCACCACCCAGCGCATCCGGGCAGTGCATGGGTGCAGTGCCCGGGAGCCTTGCATTGGGCCCGACGGTGCTTTCGGACACACTTGGGACCGTGCACAGGCAGCAGGACGAGGAAGGCTGGCAACCATGGCCCCCTACCCCTCAGTATCCTCACGCAACTTCCAGATCGCACCCCTCTAACCCAAATCTTCGCGGCTTTTCGAAGCCTTTGCACACATAATATCTTTCATTGATAAAAGATGGAGCATGAGACATAGCATGACACGTAATCTTCTCAAAAAAACAACCGCAAGGATGCTTCTGGTTTCCTCAACATGTGTATAATCAATGATCTCTGAAGAAGAACACAAAGAAGATTGTTTATGAGCAGAAAACGCCATAAATCGTAGTCAGGAAGTTTAAACTATGCAAAACAGCGACACACAAGATGAGACCGCCAAGGTAAAATTCTCCGGATGAACAGCATTAAAATGACTGACAACGACACCTCAATTAGTACGAAAGTTTCAATGTTTTTCAATGTTTTTTTCGATTTTCTTCTTTTGAAACTTCAGTATTTCTTCTGCATCACCCCCGATGCATTTGCGTTCTCTTCCACCTGCCCCTGTATCCATCCTCCATCCTCGCGCACCGATCAACCTCTTCATGTGCCCACCCCTCATTCCATCCCCTCAGGTCCCGGACTACAACCCCCTCCACGGGCTGTATTTCGTGCTGTTTTATTTTTTCGGTGGGTTGGTGCCGCTGCAGATGGTGGTGGGGGCCATTGTGGACCACTTCAGCTGTGCGGATGTGTCTTCCATGATGATGACGGCGGAGCAGCAGGAGTGGGTCACGAACATGCGGCTGATGCAATCCAAGGAGGTCTGCGGTGACGTGCTCTGGCCCCCTTGCCTTTGTACTGCTGTGGAAGGAGCTGCCGTGTCTGGCCCCGAGACCCCCTGCCTAGTCTCCTCTGGGCTCTCCCTGTTCGTCCTGTCCTGGGGGGTAAAGGGCGGTGGGGGAACGTGTTGCTGTGGGGAGGGAGAGGGGGAAGGGGGAGGGGAGGGGGAGGGGGAAGGGGGAGGGGAGGGGGGAGGGGGAGGGGGGAGGGGGGGGAGGGGGAGGGGGAGGGGGAGGGGAAGGGGCGCGCCCTGTCCCCTTGAGGAGGAAGCTCCTGGCTCCAGGGGGGCTCCTTGTTGGTGTCGGTGCACTTGGTGTTGGTGGTGTTGGCCACTTGCTTCTGCTGGTGCACGTATCCCAGTCGGCCCTGGGGCGTAGTTTCATGATGTTTGCTGGCTTGATGGCCTTGGCTGGCGCGGCGGTGGTAGACCATGCACGTAGCACCCGCCCTCAGTCTACACAGGGGGGGGGGGGTACCTCCCCCCCTTCCAATGCATCTCTGCCCCCCCCCCCCCAACCCCCACCCCCCTCCTCTCCTCTAAATACATTGCTGGTGTCGCTTTCGCTTTGTGTATGTGCGTTGGGGGGGGGGATGTCTGGACCCGCTCCCTGTTGTTGCAGACTGTGCTCCAGGAGCCTGACGACTGCACCCGCAAAGCCATTTTCCGCGCCGTCACGTCGCTCTGGTTCGAGAAGGTGAGCATTGCGTGCATCGTGTTGAGCCTGGTGTTCCTTTCGCTGGAGCACTATGGGCAGTCCCCCCTGTGGACGGCGGTCCTGCTGTACGCGAACCACGTCATCGTGGTCCTGTTCCTGCTCGAAATGGTGCTGAAGATTGTAGGTGTGGCTGTGCCGCCCGGGGGCAACGGGGTGGCTAATGCTGGGGTTGGATTCAGTGGGGCATGATTCTCAGGGGGGGGCTGACGTGTCGGGACCCCCCCCCCCCCCACCCTCTCCAGGGGCCCCCGCACCCACACCGACAGGGAACTGTGAGAAACAACCAATTTCGGCTCCAGCGGCGCCCGGAAAACCTTTTTGGCCTCTGCGGGCCCGGGGCACAGAATTTCCCCCTCCATTTCCCCCATCGGTGGTGAATGATAGGGGGGGATGGTAGCGCGAGCAGGGCCGCAGAGATCCAGGTTTTTGTTCTTCCCCCTGAGGCGTGGGGATCATGGACGGCGCCCCGCTGGCGGGTAACCGATTGCGGTTGGAGGGTAACCGACGGCGGTTGGAGGGTAACTGTGAGCAGTTTATTTTGCCAGTGACGGAGGGATCCCCCCCCCCCCCCCTACGGAGGGGCCTGCCCGCGTGTCAGGATCGACGCCCGCGGTCGTCCTGCAGGTTGGGGGGCCCCCTTCGCTTGGCCGCCAGGTCCTGGAAGTCGTCCCGGTGCCGGGCGTCACTGATTGTTCCCTGTTTCACGGATGCCAAACTTCGATGGGGACGCATCGTAGGACCCCCGTGCCCTCATCCGGCTTGCCATGCTCCGCAAGCCAAGGACGCAAAAAGCCTCTGTGCTGAAGGTCCAAACGTCCTGCGCCAGGCAAAGCGAGGGTTGAGGACAGGTGACCGCGGGCCAAGACCAGCGGGGTCTGGGCAGACGGAACCGGGTACAAGCCTCCGAGGTACCCGAATTTTTGAATACCCACGAATACAGTTTTCTCAAACAATCATACAGTCAATCATGAGAACAGTAGAGACAACAATCAAAACACACAACAACAACCAACCGAATAGCACAACATACGAATCCAAATGGATTGACATGAGCAGCAACATCAAATGCAAACATTGCCACCATTTTCCCATCCGGATGCTGGATACTTATTTTTTTAAAGGGAAGTACGCGGGGGGGGGGGGGGGGTTGGCACAAGGCCTTGGTGGTTGGCTCTGTTAGCCTGTGGCGGCGCTCGTTGGCCTCTCGCCTTTGAACCTTCTGCTGAGACAAGCAGGCATCCGTACCACAGTGGGCATCCGAACCCGCGGGCATCCACTTTCCTGGGTGGGAATCTAGAATGCAACTTCTGCCCATGGCGTCCTCCCCTGACGGCCTGATCAGTGCGCGGTATGCGGTCATCACGAAGACCCCAGGCTGGGAGGTGCTCACCACAACCAGCAACGTGAATGTCACACAAGGCCATGGGTGCTAGCTCACCAACGTGTGACTTGCTGGTAGTGCGTTGCAGTAATATCTTCTGCGCTCTGCGCCATTCATGGCGAGCGCGTTGCAGAAATATCTTCGCTCAGAGTATTCGCACTCTGTCCACGGCGGATCTTCCTTGCTGGCGGTAGTGAGCAGCCCCGCCCACCAACACGCCCCACAAGAGTGCACGGCAGTGCCCGGTCCATCTTTAGGGACCATCCCCCACACTACCGGCCCAAGCTCAACTGTCCATTGCAAGCCACCCTGCAATGGAGCTGTGGCAGGCCCTCACGCTCTACCAGGCCTTCCTTCGCCGAGGCCTACCTGGGAACTACACTTGTGGTCCTTGCGCTCTACCACTGCTTCCTTCACCGAGGCCTACCGAGGAGCTACGCCTGTGGTACACAATTCCCTTCTGCGCTCTGCGCCATTTGTGGCGAGCGCGGTTCACCTTGCCCTGTTTGCACCATCCATACTTCGCTGCCGGGGGACCCCACGCCCGGTCGCACTCGGGCCCACTCCCCTTCCGAAGGGTACAACTTCGAAGGGTGGGAGAAGATGTCCAGGGGAGCCCAATGTCCGATCACACTCGGGCCCAATGCACATGGGGGAAGATGTCTAGGAGCCAACTCCCCTCCCAACGTCACATGCACAGTGCCCAGAACAAGCATCGGCACTACTGCACCCGCACTATTGCAGGCATCCACGCCGTTGCGGGCTGCAGTGGCCTGGGTGTGATGTACAGGTTCTCCAATAAGAACTCCTAGGAAATGCAAGTTCTCCAACTCCAAGGTACGTACGGGTTCTCCAACAAGAACTCCTCTCCCTCTGCTATGACGAGCAGACTTCCGCACTGCCGCGGGCATCCACCTGCCTGGGTGGGAAATCCAGGTCAAGAACTCCTGGGATTATAGGTTCTCCAACAAGAAGTCCTCTCCCTTTGCTATGACGAGCAGACTTCCGTACTGCCGCGGGCATCTAGATGCCTGCGTGGGAAATTCAGGTCAAGAACTCCTAGGATTATAGGTTCTCCAACAAGAACTCCTCTCCCTCTGCTATGACGAGGAGACTTCTGCACTGCCGCGGGCATCTAGATGCCTAGGTGGGAAATTCAGGTCAAGAACTCCTAGGGTTATAGGTTCTCCAACAAGAACTCCTCTCCCTCTGCTATGACGAGGAGACTTCTGCACTACCGCGGGCATCCACCTGCCTGGGTGGGAAATCCAGGTCAAGAACTCCTGGGATTATACGTTCTCCAACAAGAAGTCCTCTCCCTTTGCTATGACGAGCAAACTTCCGCACTGCCGCGGGCATCTACCTGCCTGGGTGGGAAATCCAAGTCAAGAACTCTAGGGAAACACAGGTTCTCCAACAAGAACTCCTATCCCTCTGCTATGACGAGCAGGCATCCGCAATAATGCGGGCATCCGCATTGCCGCGGGCATCCACCTGCCTGGATGGGATCGTTGCGCCCCTCCGGCGCCTGCAAGCCCTTGTTGATGGGGCATCCACATCATGCGTGGAATCGGGGGGGTTTGGCACAACCACCAAGGCTCTGTTAGCCTGTGGCGGCTCTCGTTGGCCTCTCGCCTTTGAACCTTCTGCTATGACAAGCAGGCATCCGTACTACTGTGGGCATCCGCACCCGCGGGCATCCACTTTCCTGGGTGGGAATCTAGAATGCAGCTTCTGCCCATGGCGTCCTCCCCTGACGGCCTCATCCGTGCGTGGTATGTGGTCATCACGAAGACCCGTAGTGCGTAGTGCGTAGTGCGTAGTGCGTAGTGCGTTGCAGTAATATCTTCTGCGCTCTGCGCCATTCATGGCGAGCGCGTTGCAGAAATATCTTCGCTCAGAGTATTCGCACTCTGTCCACGGCGGATCTTCCTTGCTGGCGGTAGTGAGCAGCCCCGCCCACCAACACGCCCCACAAGAGTGCACGGCAGTGCCCGGTCCATCTTTAGGGACCATCCCCCACACTACCGGCCCAAGCTCAACTGTCCACTGCAGGCCACATTGGCAATGTAGTGCGACGGAGCTGTGGCAGGCCCTCACGCTCTACCAGGCCTTCCTTCGGGGGGGGGGGGGGGGGGGGGGGGGGGTTAGAAAGCGACAAAATTGATGTGGACAAATTCGGAAGCCCTACCTCGTACCAAATATTTCCTTCAATTTTAAGAATGATATCAGCAAGCATCCGGAACCCATCAAGGCATAACCGTGACCATCCAGCATGCACTAGGAAATAACAGCAACCATCCACTAGGAAGCAACAGCAAGGGGCCAAAATTTGTCTTTCCTTTCTAAGGACCAGTTCCAAAATTTTCCCCTCCTACTTTTAGCCCTCCCAACCCCTCTTCAAATAAATCCCCCCCGGTGGTAATCAGAAGGTCTGCGGCCCCTGGAAAATGGGGAACATGGGTATTTCGTCGCATTTTTCTCCCGTTTTCCTCCCATTACCACCCCCGCTTTTTGCCATCTCTCTGCCACTTGTAGAGGCTGAGCATATACTTTCTGTCGTGTTCTATGATGAATCCCCCAGCTCCACTAAACCAAAGTTTAGACCCCTTTCCCCCGACTCAATCGCTTGAAAGGGGGGGGGGAGGGCCTCGGAGCGGGGCGCCCCAGAAGGACCGCAGCCCTCCCCGTTCGGCATACGTACGCGCGGTTCCTTGATTGGCACAATCTCCGTGCCGCGTCAAGTGCTCCTGAATCCGCTCTACCTGCTCGTGCAGGGCCAGGAGGGGCAGGACAGGGGCAGCGCGAGGCGCCAGACCACCATCCCAACATGTTGCTGTCCCCCCCCTTTCCAGGGCTTGGCCCTAGGCAGTGGGCCCGGGGTTACTGGAACCTCTTCGATGCCGTCATTGTGGTCGTCGGGGTGATGTCGTGGGCCCTACAGGCCCCGGCGCTCAGTTCCCTGCGACTGCTGCGTGTCGCCCGTCTGGTCCTCGTCATGCACTACGCCGTGGAGATGAAAGTCATATTCAAATCCCTGTGGCTCGCCCTGCCGGCTGTGTCCAACATGCTGCTGCTGCAGGTAGCCAGTCGCGTTCACTTCTCTCGTTCATCACCCACGCCTGAGTTGTATTCTGTTTTGGCATGGTTGCCCCCCCCCCCCCCCCCCAACGCTTCCCAAGGGATTGGTGCATAACCTGCTTGTGCAGTTTTTCACACCGAACAGTCCAACAATCAAAATTTTCACCCCGATTTTTGTTATGTTGTGACCACCCATGAAAATCAAATATCACCTCTACAGCATGATTCAGGCTGTCTTCCTACTTTTTTTACCAATGTACATTTTGGTCAATTTTTTTGATTTTGAATTTGGTCAAAAGGCTCTGGTAAAAAGATTTTGGGAAAAAATTGATTCTGAAAGTAAGGTATACACTTAGGCCCCCCAACGTTCCATGTCCCTAAAAGTGCTCCCCACCCCTCTTCAAGGTGCCCTGCCGCAGGCACTAGAATTTGCTATTGTTTCCGGGTTTTGTTTTAACATTTTTCCGAAAATTTTCGGCTCCAACAGATTTGGCCATTTTTCAATGTCACGGACGTTGTCTGCAATATCTGCACCCCCAACACCACCTCACTCTAATTCAGTCGTGGCACTGCCTGACTGTCCTCTTTCAACCCACCCCCCGAGTCGGCGAGGGGCCCAACGAGTCGACGAAATTTGGCGAAGTTGCCAAAAACCAAAATTTTGTTTGCAGCACTGAATGAGGAGTGCCGTGCAAAATGGAATGATAGCTACATAGCTAACACCACATAATAGGCTTTAATTTGTGCCAACCTCGAAAATTTTGATCCCGCCCTCCAAGTCGGGTAAAATGTGCCGCCGACTCTCTCGCCAACTCTCTCGCCGACTCGTTGGCCGCCAGGCTTGCCGACTCGTGGGGGGGGGGGGGGGGGGCTTTCTTTGGGACTCCTCTAGAAACTCTGCCCGGTACATGTAGTGGGAACACCACCCCCTCTGCGACCTACCCACGCCCCCAGACAGACGTTCGGCCCGCTTGATGGGGGAGGGTCGCCAGCACTACCCCTCCCCAAGAAATCCCTTTGCACCACAGAATCCCATGCTGTAGTGCAGAGGAACACCACCACCTCAGTGGTCCCCTGTTCCAAGCCTGCAATCCCGTTCGCATGTGTCTGCGTACCATGTTTACCAGACTGAATTGTGGCTAAGGTCCAAGGTCGGTTGTCCACAGCTGGGGGGCCGTGGGGGGGGGGGGGGGGGCGCTTGCCAGGGAGGGTTGCCAAACAAGGGTTTAAAGACGTGGTTGGAAAAGCTGTTAGCAGCGCCTGGAAAAGCATGCACAAGGCAGTTTTTGGCGGTTACAACTTAGTTTGTAGGGTTGTTGTAGTGGGCAGCAGTGGTTAGCAGGGCTAACTGTCACCCTCCTTCAAGCGCAATGGGCATGGGGGAATGGTTGGGGCATGCTGGGCGGGACCCCTCTTTCGTCCTTTTTCTCTCAATTTGACCATAACAGTCATGTGTTCGTGCTGTTGGGGAGGGGGCAGAGCCACTGGGGATACACCGGATGGCACCGGGGGCCACATAAGTGCAACGCCTGTGGGGCTTCTTCGGAATAACTCAAGCAGCAAATGGGATGGGCAGTCCATTTTCATACCATTCACTGCTTTTTCACATCCTGCGCCTCTACACCGTGCCAACCACTTTCGATTGTGTTGGCTGTGATGCTGCTAGATGGTGGTTTTCAAGGTGTACAACATGGTGTCATCCCATTCAGGAAACCCTAGAAAAAGCACCTCCCATGGCGTGCCAAGTATAATCATGGCCACTCCATCTTCATTGGTGGGTGTGGTGAACATCTGGTTTGCCCAATTGTACACATGGGTAGTTTGTCGTGATGTGTGCACCTAGCTTGAGATCAATGGAGAGGAAAAAATAGTGTTTGTGTCTCATGGTGCATGCGATCATATGCATCCAGCAAACAAGAGGAGCGTCAAGTATTAGGCTACCATGCTTTGCACATTGAGCCGGGGCCATACTCGCTTCATTGTAGAGAGCACTGGTGTCTACAGGTCAATGTGCACCCCCCCCCCCCCGACAGGATGGGCCGAGTGGGGCCAGCCAAAGCGTACCCGAACCAGGAGTGACCTCTCACCAGGATGCATGCCTAACCGAGTAGAGTCCAAGCAGCCTCAATTCAAGCCAATCAAGGAGAGAAGCAAGCCAGAACACATCAGTGGACCTGAGAACACTAGATGTGGCACGCATGGACAGTAGGCGATGAAAGTTGCAGGGAGCAGGCGAAGCTATAGCCCAATGCGGACCATGCAACCAGAACATTGAGCCCCCCCCCCCCCCCCCCCCGGGTACCATTGTTGTACACAAGTGCTGCAAATCTTCCTGGCCCGTGGTACTTGCAGCGCGCAGGTGTAATGTTGGGTTGGGTTGCATCAAGTTGCATCAAGTTGTGTGGTGTGTTGTGTTGTGTTGTGCTGTGTACGGCACATAACACAACACAACACAGCACACGGCACAACACACCGCACAATGCAACACAACACACCACAACACGACCATGCCATACATCACAGCACAGCACAACACAACACAACACAGCACAACACAGCACACAATGCCGTGCAGCGCGACACAATTCAACACAACACAGTACACACCACCCCACGCTACAACACACATGGAAACACAACACAACACCATACCACACCACACCACACCACACCACACCTCGCAGCACAGCACAGCACAGCACAGCACAGCACAGCACAGCACAGCACAGCACAGCACAGCACAGCACAGCACAGCACAGCACACACCACACCACACCACACTGCACCGCACTCTTCCAAATGATACCCACATTGCAGGCCTGTTAGCCTGTTCGTCAGTGCACACGCCCCCCTGGTGCAGTGTCGCATGCGACAGCGGTACGCAGTGCATGGGTCATTGTTGCAGGTTGTCATTATTTTCTCTTTTGGAGTCTTCGGCATCGCGCTCTTTGGCGACGTCCAGGTCACCAACAACCCTTTTCTGCCGCGCACGCTCAACTTCCAGAACATGGGCCACGCATTACCGCTGTTGTTTTTGTCCTGCACCCGCGAGCAATGGGTGGAGTTCATGGAAGGCGCATCGATCGATGTGGTCGGGTGCGAGGAGCACACGTGCGGCTCGCCCACGTCGGCAGGGCTGTACTTCCACGCCTTCGTCACGATCAGCGGGTACGTCGTGATCAACATCGCCGTGTACATTGTGACCTTCCACTTCAATCAGATCTCGCGCAGTTATCGGGTGTGTGAATGGGCCGCGTGTGTCCCCACCGTGGCCCTCCCCTCTTCCCCCTTCCCTCGGCCGGCAACTGACCTCCAACCTACGCCCCCCCCCCCCCCCCCGCCCCCACCCCCTCCATTTTGTGAAGCCTGTGCTCCACCTAGTCGGCCCTGACGGGGTGGCCTGCAGGCAGCCGGACGGACAGGGCTCTTTTCAACAACTCGGCATCACTGGCCGGTGGGGGTGGTTGGGGAGGGGTCCCCCACCACCCACCACCCCCCTGGACCCTGCCCCCACGCCTTAAAAGATTGGGCCAAATTCTCTTCCGGGCCTTCGGTGGATCAAAATTTTTCTCTGGCGCCTTTGGCGCCAATTGGTTTAGACCAAAAATTTTCTTTGGCGCCTCTAAAAACTCAGCACCACTGGGGGTGGGGGGTGGGGGGGACTGGACCCCCCCCCCCCCCCTTCCTTAGGGGGAGCCCTGCGGATGGGGCGTTGGGCCAACAAAATCTCTTCTCGATGTATTTGCACACACAAGTCGTTGGTCGTGTTGTGCGGGCGTCTGCACTGTCTGTCATTTTGTTTGATGAGGTTCCACCAGGTCTGATTCGGAGAAGACAGATGCACTCTTTTCGGCGGTTCCATCCACCCGCACTCCACAGTTCCGTCTCGGAGACAGCTGCAGGCCGTGTGGAGCCGGTTGTAGGGCGCATCCCCTCGGTTTCAGGAGGACCCTGCCACAGCGGAGGAAACTGTGGCAGGCGCCGACGAAGGGCACCCTGTTTGCCTGTGCTGCCCGATGGCACTCCATTCGACTTGCATGTAGTGCAGCCTCTGTAATTTGGCAAGGCTTTTTGCCACACACTCAGCATGGAGCCCCGTCAGGCGTGCAGTCGGGGGAGGGTGTCCTTTAGGAGCTTTGCAGGGTGCGCAGATCTGTGCAACTCAACCCAAGTGAGCAAGATACCTCCCACCGGGCGCCGCCAGTCAACCGCCAAAGGCCATCGCTTCAGCGACAACCGCAGTCGTTTAACCGCCAACCGCCATCGACTGGCAACCAGTCTAGTTTGTTTCTTTTCCTTCTTAACAAGCATCCGCTTTAGCTGCCGTGGCGGTGAGTGCGGTGAGCTGATTTTTTGCAAAGGTAACTGTGGGGAAGATCTTTGACCTCCGGAAATTTTGGGAAAATGGGTCTGTGCAAATTGGGTATGCCATCACAATTTTCTCCTATTTTCCTCCCATTTTTGTCCCATTTTCCTCTCATTTCTGTCCTCTTTCCCTCAACTACATCCAGGGATGCAAATGAGAATCGCGCCATTTGGGGGGTGGGGGTGGGGTGGGGGGGTTGGCAGACCATGGACATGTCCATGGTCTGATGTTCATGGTCCGTCCATGAGTTGCTGTTCATGCTCTTTCCATGGTATGTTCATCGTCTGTCCATGGTGTGTACATAGTCTGGTCTCTTCTTTGCTCCTTCTCTCCTCTCTTCCTTTTTTTTTTTGCATGCCCTGTTGACCATGTTGTTGATGTTGATGTTGATGCTGCCAGTCTCCCAGATTGCATCCATGTGTGCACAGGAGGTATGGGGTACACTTCATGCCGGTCTGGACTTGTGGACCTGTAGACCCATGGACGGCACACGAGGGGGGGGGGGCAGGGAGACCCCCCCCCCATTCGCATCCCTGACTACATCCCACCACAACCCTCCACAACCCACATCCCATGTGCTATGCCTGCCGTTTCCCATTTCCTCCCATTCCCCCCCATTTGACCCCATTTCCACCCATTTCCCCCCATTTCCCCCCATTTCTCCCATTTTCACCATTTTTCCAGACTTCCAAAAATCATGGTTTGGTGAGTTGGTGAGTTTGGTGGCAGGGAGCGCGGATGCCTGTCCTAAGGACCGTCCTGGTGGCGTGCACTGTTGTTTCCGCGGTTTGGGTGCTCTCTCAGGAATCCAAGACCCTCCGCACGCTGGAGGAGTTCACGCTGCGGTGGGACCAGCACTGCCCGCACTCCGACACCCTCGAAGTGGCCGCCCTCGTGCCACTTCTGCTGACCCTGCCGTACCCCCTGGGCATCCTGAAGTGCCCTCGGCCTGACCGGGCGCCATCCCCCCCGCGTCCTATCCCCCGATGACCTCCGGCCTCAGGAGTGGATCTGGATGCTGGCGGTGCTCCGGAACATGCGCATTCCGGTCAACCCCGGGGGTCTGGTCCCCCGCGCCGCAATCGTGGAGGCCATCAACACGTACATGTGCCAAATCAGCGAAACGGACTTGTCCATGGTGTGCCCCCCCCCCCCCCCCCCCGCCCTGTTACCCCCTTGACCCCCGACCCAACGGGCGGACAAGTATTAGAATGGGCGCATACTATCGAGGAGGAACCCCCCCCCCCCCCGCCCCCACACACACAACCAAACCAAACACACAACCAAACCGTTCGGACCCACAGAGGGTCAGAATGAGCACTGGGGAGAGGCCATTAGGCGCCGCCAAAGGCGAACAACCCAACAAACAAACAAACAAACAACCCTTGTGCCAACCCCCCCCCCCCCAAGACCAAAGTGACCATTGTGGGAAAAAGCGAAATTTAGAATTGGGAAAATCTTGTCGGGCTCTTTTTGGTACACAAACTTTTTGGTCCCAGACCCCCCCCCCCCCCCCATTCCTCTCTTCTGATACATCGCCGGGTGGAGGATTCCCTCCTCAAAAGGCGAATGACCACGTACACCCGGAAGTACCGACAGGCGTACCCACTCAGCCTTGACGGCACACGCCCCTCCCAAACCACCGCTGCCGTCCTGATGTGATGGCCCGCAACCTCACCATCACATCTGTCCTTGGGGGGGGGGGGGGGCTTGGGAGGCTTAGACTTTTTCGATTCTCATGCAAAACAAATTTTCCGGACCCCGGCAGTGGGGGTTTTTGGCTTGTGTGGTGGGCGCTTTGGGCGCGCATGCAGTGTTTGGCTGCTGCATGGCACTTGAAAATGGTCGAAAACTGTCGTTTTTTTTCAACGACCCTCCGACCGCTTTGGGATGCGTTTGGGTCATCATCCGGTGACAATGCAGGTACTCAAGCGCCCATGGGGACCCACGTAGCAGCTGCCAGGCCAATGTAGCTGGGCCCATGGGCCCCCCGACAGCCCCGAAATTGCCATCTGTAGGCCGCAGGACGGGGGTGGGGAGGGGAGCGACAAAAGCAGCAGTGCACATGGGACTTCTGCATGATTCCTGATGCTTCACATCGCCTTCTTCTGTGACCCCCCCCCCCCCCATGTCTGTCACCTTTGTCCGCCTTGAGGGGGCGGGAACCATCAAAGTTTGCTGGAGGTACCCCCCCCCCCTCTTGGGCCATTTGTGATGACCAGGGACGCCTGGTCTGACTTCACTGAGTCGGTTTCATTCAGAGGTTCAACCAGGCATGGCATAGAGAATAAAGATGCACTTATGCCATGCTGTGGTGCATTACCTCGATTTGTATTGCTGTACTGTCTGTCTGTCTGGTGGCCAGCAGGGGGCAAACGCATAATTTTGCACAATTTTAGATGAATGGGGCTGTGGGCACAATTTGCACGATTTTGCATGATTGTGCAACCAAGAATCTGGCGTTTGTTCAAACTGCGCACATGTGGGTGCGGGTGTCAACGGGGGGTGTATCCGGGTGGTGGCGTTCTCACGTTGTGCGTGTGAGGGTGGAATGTCCGTCCCACTGCCCACCATTGCAGCCTCCTCACCCCGTGGGACGCCTCTGCCGGAGCTGAAAGGCTTTACCTTTCCCTCAAACCCAGACTTCGCAGTGGAGTGGGGGGCATTTTGTCCGTGTCTTGTTGCCACAGCGATCCCACACCGACACCGGGAGCCGGCAGCTCAAAAATTCTACTTTGAGGGGGGGAGTCCCGTCGCTGTTCCCGGCCGTTCCGATGTGCGATGTGCGGATGCGGGATCAATACCTGCCTTCAGTCCCGACAGTCCCTTTTCCCAAACCCCGGTTTCCGCTGGCTCCAACGTCCCCACAATTAACATCCCTGTGCCGCATTCAACGCGCCAACCGGCCCACATCAATGCAATGCCGTCCAGCCAGCAACGCGCACGGAAGACAACGACACCGAGCGTACCACCAATTTTCAACCCCATTCCAATTCTCACTCTTTAAGTAGGTCTCGCCCCCCCCCTCTCTTTGGCCAAGCTACAGTTGAGCATGCCAGAGTGAATCTGGAGGCTGAGGCGCCGCCACAGGCTAACAGAGCCAACCACCAAGGCCTTGTGCCAACCCCCCCCCCTCCCCCCCCGGTGGGGTAGGCCATTGTGGGGGACTTGGGGTCAGCACCAAAGGCATTTTGCCTGTGGTAGTTGGGTGGGTAGGTGGGTGGGTGGGTGGGTGTCCAATAGCCCCCCCCCTCCCCCGTGGGGGTGGGGCATTTGTGGGTCTGTGGATTTTCCAAAAATCTGTGGTGGGTGACAGCGTGGGAACAGGCGGCAGCAAACTGCAGCTCCTCCGGGCTCTCCTTCAGATCGCTGACTGCGGAGTGGCCGTGCACCGAAGCACAGAGCACTGGTGCGTCCACCATTTCGTGGCAGTCATGCGCATCGAGATGTGGTACCTGCAGCACAGAAGACCGGCCGCGGCGCGGGACGCCGGCCCTGACGCCGCGTCGGGCGGCACGCGCGACACTTCTCAGAGTGCGGCCTCGCACGCCGTCGAGGCGTTCAGCGCCCGCCGAGGCTCGGTGTGCGCAGTGCCTACTCCCACACTCCCAGTGCGCGCCGCACCCGTACCCCTTGCGGCTTCGGGAGCCCTTGACTTGGCCCCCGCGTAGCAGACACTTCGGCGTCCCGGAAGAGGGGTCCTCGAGGCACTGTTTACTTTGACGTTTTTCTCAGCAAACCCCCCCCCCCCCCCCTGGACTCGGAGTGTGCACCTGGATGCCCCTGGTCAACGGCCCGGGCAACAGCCCGTCTCCGGGACAGCCGACCCCCGGAGTAGTCCAACAGGACAAGTCATCCGGGGGCTCCGTTGACACACCCAAAACACGTTCGGGCCCACAGAGGTCAGAATGAGCAGTGGCGAGAGGCCATAGGTGCCGCCAATGGCAAACAATCAGCTACCGAGGCCTTGTGCCAATCCCCCCCCCCCCCCCCCCAACGCGCCTTGTGTACCGTCGGATTTGCGCCGGTCGCATGAACGCCGACTGCGGTCAGTTCACCCCTGTTTTTTGCAATGAACATGAGTTGAATGCCGCGGGTGTGACCCCTGTTCTGTCTTAGACGCACTGGCCCTCGCCGACCCCGAATGCACTGTTGTCAAGTGGAGCATCTGTGCCTGTGCGAAGGGCGAAAGGTGCGGCAATATGAAACCGGGGACACCCGGGGCACTGGCACGCAAGGTCGATGAGCAAAAAGGGTGGCGGAGAAATTGCTCGAAATGTCAACACAAAGCTGTGTCTGCAAGCAGAAGGTTCAAAGGCGAGAGGCCAACAGGCGCCGCCACAGGCTAACAGAGCCAACCACCAAGGCCTTGTGCCAACCCCCCCCCCCCCCCGGTGGGGTAGGCCATTGTGGGGGACTTGGGGTCAGCACCGAAGGCATTTTGCCTGTGGTAGTTGGGTGGGTGGGTGGGTGGGTGGGTGTCCAATAGCCCCCCCCTCCCCCGTGGGGGTGGGGCACTTGTGGGTCTGTGGATTTTCCAAAAATCTGTGGTGGGTGACGGCGTGGGAACAGGCGGCAGCAAACTGCAGCTCCTCCGGGCTCTCCTGCATGCTGCTCATAGTAAGGCGCTCTCCGGTTATGAAGGTTAGTCTGGGCACTGTGCATGAAGCTGATGCCAAACGATCAAACGCTGTCAACTGAGCAACTGAGCAAAGCAACCTTCGAGGAGGTGTTAGGAGGGAAGGCAGAGGTTGCAGGCAAGAGAGGCCACAGGGCCTCATGGGAAATCTTCTGTCATAGGCGTTCCTGGCTCTGAGTGAATCCAAGCCGGACTTCCTGCACTGTGCCTTGCGAAAAATTGCGGAAAATTGCGAAAAATTGCGCCCTCACCCCCCCCCCCCCCCACCCACCCCTGCCGAGAGCTGTGTTAATCCCGGGAGCGGCCCCTTTTTTTTTGGGTACATATTGAGATGCCCTTTTGGTGTGCGTTTCAGGCCGTTGATTTCCCTCAACCGCCAACCGCCGTCGATTGGCAGCGCTTCTTCTGACCACATTCCCCCAGTCTCATCAACGCCCACTTCCAAACAACGTGAGGTGTTGCGGAACACCTTTTCGAACTGTTGAATTTGGCGGTTCCGTTTTCTGGTTCTGGTCGAGGTTTTCCTGTGATTTGGGGGCTGGGGATGGGTGTTTTCATGGGTGTTGTTTGCTGTGGTGTATGGCATCGGAGCCGGCTGCATCGGAACGGGATGACGGATGCAGCGCAACGTGTTGTTGCAGCAACATTCGGGAATTCTACCGTTGTTTGGACGGGGGGGGGTTGTTTTCTCCTCAGCCCCCCCCCCCCCCCCACCCCCCTAAAGGAATCCCGTATTCCCCGTACAGCCCCGAACAGTGGCCCGTACAGTGGGTTCTCGGAACCATACCCCCCCCCCCCCCCCCGTGCCCAAGAACCACCTTGCGCAAGAACCAACCCCTGGTTCCGCGGTCAAATTCTCGCATCACTTTTTTTACCAGGGTAGTGGGTTTTTCATTTTTCTGGTGGATGTAGGACAGCTATTCAGGTGTGCAGGACATCATTTCATGTGTGTTACTATGGGTCCCCCCATCAGGGGGGACCCTATCAGTCACTCACAGGCTCATGTTTGCTTTTGCACCACCTCTTCCATTCCTTGTTCTGTACCATAGACGTTCCCATGTACACTGCCGGTGAGTCTGTCTTCTATCGGCGATCTGATGGCTCTCTTGTTCCAGCCACTGTGTTGGGTCCTGGTGCCCAGTCTGAGACAGTGCAGATTGAGTACAAACGCAATGAGCGTCTGGTGAGGCACCCAGCTGCTTTAATTGCCAACCTCTCGCGTCCCATCATCCCATGCACGTTGGAAGGCACACTACAGCCCAGTCAGCTGCGATTCACTCCTTTGGTGTTCATTTGTCAACGTGGTTAAGTGTGGGAAAGGAGAGGGCACGCATGTCCCGGCGCAACGCGCCGGAAAATTTTTTTTCCGCGGTACGGGGTTGCCCACGGCTGTGCGCAAGAACCAACCCCTGGTTCCGCGGTCAAATTTAGGGGGAAAAGTGTGCGCAAGAACCAACCCCTGGTTCCGCGGTCAAACATTGCTGGTTCTTGGGCACGGGGGGGGGGGGGGGGGTACCACAGAAATAGGCAATATTAGGCACCCATTTATCTCTTTTTCCCGCCCTCCCCTATGCTCTTGACCAGACTATGCCTTGTAATGTATGCCCGTCCAAGAATCCTGAAACTGTTGCTTTTTTGTCTTTGGCCGAGTTGGATCGTTGTACTCTTCGACAGAAGCATTCTGATTGTGCTGAAGATTGGGTTATTTGTGAACTGTGTGTCCGCCAAGCCCGGCCAAACCCTTTTTTCGGGTCAGCGCAAAGTATGGGAAGTATTGGTTGTACAACAACAATGGAGTTCTGACTTGCGGGCAATCACTGCTTTAACTTTGCCAGTGACCACCACTGTTGCAAAGGGGTCATGCTGAGAAAAAAACACTAGAAAAAGCGCCAGAAAGGGCGCCAGAAGCAGGATTTGAACCCATGACTTTTCAGTGGCAAGTGTATGCATGTACCAACCAGGGTATGACATGTTTCTGCTGACACTATGCTAATTGGTGGTATAGATTCTGAACATATTTTGGGGTTTGGGGTCACTACGCAATGCCCTGCTGAGGGGTTTTTTTTTTACCAAAAATGGTCCGCCCCGCACAGTGGCCCGCACAGTGGAAAAAGTTTGCCCCGAACAAGGGGGGGGGGGGGTTGGGTACATATTGAGATGCCCTTTTGGTGTGCGTTTCAGGCCGTTGATTTCCCTCAACCGCCAACCGCCGTCGATTGGCAGCGCTTCTTCTGACCACATTGACCATAAATGCCGGAGGCAGTCCCCCCCCCCCCCCTGGTCTTCAACGCCCACTTCCAGACAACGTGAGGTGCTGCGGAACACCTTTTCGAACTGTTGAATTTGGCGGTTCCATTTTCTGGTTCTGGTCGAGGTTTTCCTGTGATTTGGGGGCTGGGGATGGGTGTTTTCATGGGTGTTGTTTGCTGCGGTGTGTGGCATCGGAGCTGGCTGCATCGGAACGGGATTACGGATGCAACGCGCCGTGTTGTTGCAGCAACATTCGGGACTTTTACCGTTGTTTGGACGGGGGGGGGGGGGTGTTTTCTCTTTATCTATTCAGCACCGCGCTGTTCAGACCCGTGGATCGTGGGTGCCGAGGCTTGATCTTTGTGATGATGTGCCGGTGGTCAGCCTCCGGCTGTACCGAATGTCATGGGACAGCGCCCTCTGGCCTTCGTCAGGGAAAGCCCCGGGCTAACCGCATCTGAGGCAACCGACCGGAGCAGAGTGACCGTGCACCAAATTTCACTTTTGGTTGGGGGAGGGGTAGGGGGGTTTTCGTTTGGAGTTTGATGCGGCGATGCACAGGGCACGGGGGTGGGGGTGGGGGGGCCGGTGGGCGAGCGCGCTTCGGCGCCTGCTCTGCGTGTAGCATGCCTTTGGTGGGAGTAGTGTTGATGCAAACAGAGACCGGGAGCTTTCCTGACCATGCAGCTGTGCACCGGCCTCCAGTCTCTGGCCGGCCGTCCGGAAGACACCCCCAACCCCACCCCCCCATTGACAGGGCAGGTGGACAACTGCCCCAAGGGGGGGAGGGGTCGTATGAGGGGGGCAGGGGGGCTGGAAAGGGTCTCTTCTGTCAGGGGCCTTGATTTTGGCCGTTTTTTTCTCACACATTGGCCATTTATTTTCATCAACAAGGGGCCAAATGACCACTTTTCTGACCCCAATTGATAGGCTGATTCCAGAAATGCCATTTGCATTCTTTTTGGTTTTTGGTCCCCATGTTGGACCCGTGCAGACCGTCTGCCCCCATAATGGCCCCACAGAAGAGCCCCACCCCCTTGGGGGGGGGGGGGGTCTCGAAAAAGGGGCTCATAGACCCCTCCCCCCCTTTGGAGCAAGTGTCCACCCGCCCATTGGGCGTGGGGTGTCGGATATGGTGAAGAAGTGTGTGGGGCCGGTCCCAGGCCCCGGCTTCACCACCACCCCCTGTGCCGGGCCCCATCCGAATCGGCTGCCGTTCGCAATGTGCGTTGTGTGCACATTGCGCGCGGAAGCACCGGCATCCTCAGCAACGGTGCCCCCATGTTGGTCCGCATAACAGCGAACCTTTACGCTGCGGCTTGTCTCCATGGCCGGAGCAGTCACGTCGAACCAAACCAAACCAAACACCTCAAGCCTCCCTACACTGCTGCCCCTTGTGACATTACCCCCCCCCCCCCCCTCCTTGTAACAGCTACGCCCTTGTCCGTATTAATTTGGGACGTAATTTGGTTCGGTACAAATGTCGTGCGGCCACATAAGACATGGGTTTGGTAACAAATTTGCCCGTTACATGGGGTCATGGACACATTTGTTGTGAATGTTTGCCCACTTGAGCCCCCAGAGCTCTGATTTTGGGGATATTTGTGCACCATATTCCCCTTTCTTGCACCAGCTCCCCATGCAATCTTCTCTTTCTGAACCCGGGTGTCTATGGCCTTGTCCAGGCAACAGTAGGCGTAGGGACCATATTAATTTGGAATTTTTGCGTAGCTTTGACAAGGGAGGGAGGGGGTAGTATGTTGAATGGTGGCATGCGGCCTGATCCTAAAAAAAATTGATTTCCTACCCATTCCCCCCCACCCACCCCTGTGAGAACCCGAAGCCAGCAGCCAACCTCCAGCCCCATTCAGGCAGGTCAGGGAGCAGCACGTTGGCCTGGAGTTGGCGAAAGCCCCGGACAGAACAATGGAACTGATGAGGCGGGAAGGCAGGCATGAGCTAAGTGGCGGGTCCGCACCAGACCTTGTAACTCCCCCCCCCCCCCCCCCAGGCGTTTGCTTATTGGGGGGGGGGGTTCAGGAGGTGCCAGGGGCAGTTACAATGGTGGTTGCAGGTAACTCACAAAGCGGTTGGGGGCAGTCACTGGCAGTGGGAGATGCGGTTGCAGGTGGTAGGGGGGCAAGCAACGGCATTAATTAGGCAAGGGGTTGTGTGACCCTTGGGCAACCCCCCACTGAAGCAATGCCCCCCCCCCCCCCCCCACCCCCTGCGAGAGCAACGCCATTGTCAGAGCAATAGCAGGTGTTGTTTCCAGTACTTTTGGAATTGTGTCCTATTTTGCCCTTTGTAAATACACACCAACATCCATCGGTGGGCACGCAGAGACGCGGGCCCACGGGTGCACAATTCATCAGGCGAAGGGCTGGCCTTCGAGGTGCGAGATTGGATACACGTGGTCATCGTAGTTGATCTTCACATCACAATTGGGAACCACATTGGGTCGGGGTTGTTGACTGCTTTTGGGAGTCACAGTTGCTGAAGTAGCAGGAGAAGTCTCTGACGGTCCAAAAGATGACGTCTCCTCGTCATCCATCAGCGCAGTCGGCAGCAGTGCCCAGATATTGTCATCCTTTGGCGGATCCAACTCTCCCAGATCCCAGGAAGAGCGCCGCTGTGGGGACGACTCCATATCGAGTGATGAGAAAACCGCCGGCATTTTAGTGCAGATGGGAGTCACAGATGTCTACAGGTGTTTGACAGAACTGTATTCACTCAGGGACAGGTGAAATACAGCAGGGGAAGGAGGCACATTCAAGACCCCACCAAAGTGACCACACTTTCTGACACCAAATTTCATGGAGCAATCTGTCAATTTTTTTCTTTGAGGCCCCCTTTTCTGAAAGAGCTGTTTGATGGGGAGGCGTGTTCCTGTTGTGGGTATATAAAATCTTTGCTGCGGTGCAAACCCGGAGACCTCGTTGCATGGCACCAGCGAAAAAAGTGTGGGGATCTCTTTGATAAATGACAGCTGCCTGGTGCAGCACGCTTCAAGAGAGCAGCACAACTCTCTTACGAGCTGTGGCGCCCTTTGCACAGCGTTGAGGTTGTGGGTCATCCTGTGACCAAAGACCTGATTGTCACGAACACCCGCACCTTGAAGGTGGGGTGAGAGAGACATCTTTTTCTGCAATATTTCCAAGAGTTCCAGTGAGCTCACTGCTTTAACAGTGCTCAAGCTTTCAGGCTTTGAGTGCGAAATAGACACTGCTAATCATCCATGGCGCGTGAGGCACGACCCCTCCCTTGAAGGCTTGGAGGGTCCTTCACTCAGAATGCCACTCTGTTCACACAAAACAGCCTAGATACCATTCATGGCACCCGCAATTCCCAGGATATGCGGTGACACAAATGAAACTTTTTTTTGACTGTCCCTAACCATCGACAAGAGTTTGAGATCGTCCAGCGCTTCAGACACATGGTCTGAGACGGTACATTAAGGTTCCTCATGACCTACTTGCCTTCCTCAGAGAGGAGGCATAAGGCTGTAGCTCGCAATGTGCTTGGCGCCCACCGGTGACACAAATGAAACTGTGCACAGTTGTTAGAATGCACAGTGCGGTGCCCCCATCTCGCAGTTCTCAACAGGAATAAGGTTGCAAAGCTGCACTAGTGGTTTTTCACCAATGGCACTCCATCGTCAACCACCATGACCTATGCCCAGCTGGGCCAAATTGTATGGTTTTAAGCCAGATGCAGCACCACCCCTAACAAAAAAAAGTGCCACATCCCCTGCCCTCCCGAACCTTGTGTGCCCTGCCTGGCACCATTTCATGCTTTTGGGAAATGTCCATACGCATTGTTATGTGTCAAGATGCAGTGCCCCCCCCCCCCGTTTTGCTTGTACTGAGGCCCTGCCACGCTGTCCTGCCCTGTCCCGCCCTGACACAAAACAAACACTCCAGCCTGTAACTCAAGGTGCAGCTGTTGAGGTTCCTCAGGAACATGATGACAGCGGAGCGCCTGGCCAGCCGGCCTTTACTTGGCGCACGATAGACATGCCCGAGCGTGTTCAGTGTGTGGGGGGCCCTTCGGCTTTTCCGTGGCGCCACAGCCCGGAATGCCTCTGTTGGTCAGATTGGACAAAACCGATCGGCTGTAAAGTGGCCGCAGGGCCGGCCTTGAGGTGGTGAGAGTTCCTGATTGCGCTCATACAATTTGCGTTTCGCCCATTTTGAGTCAGACGAGGGGCACACTGAACACTGCGGCAACGCCGCGAAGCGGGGGACTAAATCAGAAGTGGCCCACAAGGAGGCAGGCACATTGGCTATGCAACCCCTGCTGTGCGGGGGCCCCCAATGCCTCAAAGCGGGGGACAAAATCAGAAGTGGTCCACAAGTGGGCAGATTGGATACATAATCCCTGCTATCCGGCGGGTCCCCCAGACCTCAGAACAGAGGACAAAATCAGAAGTGGCCCACAAGTGGGCGGATTGGCCGCGAGACGCCCAGCAGGGGTGACGTAGCATTTGCGCCCTCTATTGGGCCCCCGGGAAGGCAGGGGTGTGGTAGCCATTTGTGATTTTGTCCCCATTTGTTTGGGGATCCCTGAGAACGCAGAGGTGACGTAGCATTTCCGCCCTCTTTTGGGTCCCCGAGAAGGCAGGGGTGTGGTAGCCAATTCTGATTTTGTCCTGCTTTGTTTGGGGATCCCCGAGGATGCAGGGGTGATGTAGCATTTCCGCCCTCTTTTGGGTCCCTAAGAAGGCACGGGTGAGGGAGCGAATTCTGATTTTGTCCCACTTTGTTTGGGGATCCCCAAGAATGCAGGGGAGATGTAGCATTTGGGGGAACGTTAGCGCGCCGGGCGCGCGCCGGGCATCTTTTTTGACCCGTGCCCTACCGGTGGACTGTTGCCGTTGATATGTTGGGCAACATTATATGGATTTGCCCCTTGGCCCCCGGGACATCAGGAGATTTGGGATGGGTATGGACCTTCTCGTAGCCGAGGTGATTTCTTTGATTTCGAAGTTGGGGGCCATGATGGTGCTTATAAGGGCCGGATTCATGTCATTGTAATGCGTGCCCTATACCACCCGTGCACGTCATTGTAACATTGTTGGCGGGCTGTCTAAGTGCCATTCTTTTTTCCAATTAATGGCACTTGAGCAGCCTGTTGCTCGGTTGTGGCACGCAAGATGAGGCAGAGGATGAGGCAGAAGTGTGTGTGTTGTGTTGCCATAATGCTCCACCATTGTAGTTTGGGATGAGTGTAAGGAGCACTATTGTACTGAATGTATTGACACCCTAACTTGTGGGACCAATGTTATGATGCAGCTCTACTGTTCGCGATACCTCAATGACGCCTATCGCTTCTACTGGAGATCGATGCGGTTGCGCTATCCTAACCCCCCATTCTCCCAACTTGCTAAGGTGTTGACCAAGACCGCCCTTAAAGGAGCGAGAGTGGTACTGTGTACCCCAGTTTGCAATTTTCTTGAGCTGGGGCAATTTGGGTCACCTAATTCTAAGGGCGTTTCCAAGGGGTGTGCTTGGGGGCTCTTCGGGGGGAACATAGCCTAAAAGTAGCGCGCAGGGCACGCGCCGGGCAAACATTCCCCCTTTGCGCCCTTTTTTGGGCCCCCGAGAAGGCAGCGGTGAGGTAGCCAATTCTGATTTTGTCCCGCTTTGTTTGGGGATCCCCGAGAATGTAGGAGTGACGTAGCATTTGCGCCCTCTTTTGGGCCCCCGAGAAGGCATGGGTGAGGCCGGCAGTTCTGAATTTGTCGTGCTTTGTTTGGGGATCCCCGAGGATGCAGGGGTGACGTTGCATTTCCGCCATTTTTTGGGTTCTTAACAACGCACTGGTGAGGGAGCGAATTCTGATTTTGTCCCATTTTATTTCGGGATCCCCAAGAATGCAGGGTTGACATAGCATTTCCGCCCTCTTTTGGCCCCCCCGAGAAGGCATGGGTGAGGTAGCCATTTCTGAATCCGTCCCGCTTTGTTTGAGGCTCCACGGGAATGTAGGGGTGGCACAGCATTTCCGCCCTCTTTTGGCCCCCTGACAAGGAGGGGGTGAGGCAGCCAGCTCTGATTTTGTCCCTTTTTTGTCTGGGGAAATTTCAAGAATGCTGGGCCACCGTACTATTTCTGCCCTCTTTTGGACCCCTGAGAAGGCAGGGGTGAGGCAACCACTCTGATTTTGTCGTTTTTTTGTTTGCGGCTGCCTGAGAATGCAGGGGTGACATAGCATTTCCGCTTTGTTATGGGCCCCCGAGAAGGCAAGGGTGAGGCAACCATTTCTGATTTTGTCTTTTTTTGTTTGGGGACCCCCGAGAATGCAGCGGTGACGTAGCATTTCCGCCCTCTTTTGGGTCCCTGACAAAGCACGGGTGAGTTAGCCAATTTTGATTTTGTTCGATTTTGTTTGGGGATCCCTGAGCGGGACAAAATCAGAATTGGTTGTCTCACTTCTGCCTTCTCAGTGGCCCAAAAGATGGGAAAAATGCTACGCCCCCTGCTTGCCTTGTTTGGGGATCCCCGAGAATGTACGAGTGATGTATCATTTCCACCCTCTTTTTAGCCCCCGAGAAGGCAAGGGCGAGGCAGCCTTTTCTGATTTTTTTTGGTTGGGATCCCCAAGAATGCAGGGGTGCCATAGCATTTCCGCTCTCTTATGGGCCCCCCAAGAGGCACGAATGAGGCAGCCATTTCTGATTTTGTCTTTTTTTGTTTGGGCCAAGACTGCAGCTGTTACGTAGCATTTCCGCCCTCTTTTGGGCCCCCGAGAAGGCAGGGTGTGGTAGCCGTTTCTGATTTTGTCCCGCTTTGTTTGGGGATCTTTGGGATAGCGGATGTCGGATAGAACAAATGCTTTTGAGAGATCCTCTTTCCAAGTTCGAAATTCACCACATCCTGGTCGTTCAAAAAAGGGTCGAAGCTACTTTCGCAGACGTTTGACTCTTCTCTTCAAAAGTTCACCATGCTGTGTGTGTGGTATCATCTACGCATGAGCAAACGCCAACGGGTCGAAGAAGTGCTGCTGGTTCGAAGGTGGTTGTGGAGGCGGATGTAGCGGTGGATGTTGGGGTGGTTGCTGCGGTGGCTGTTGGGGTGGATGCTGTTGGCTCGAAGGTGGTTTTGGAGGTGGATGTTCCGGTGGATATTGGGGTGGTTGTTGCTGGCTCAAAGGTGACTGTGGTTGATCTGCCTGGAATGATCAAACAAATTCATGAAAGACGAAGTAAGTCTTCGAAAGTTCATCCTGCATCCTTTGGATATTCGCTGCCCTGACTACTTTGTAGTCATTCAAGACTTGTTCGAGCCGTACTGAACATGTCAAGCTCCATTGGCGTCGGCGGAGGCAGGTTCTGAAGTTCTGGTTGCACTCTCCGTCGCCATTTGCAGAATGTCAATTTTTTGTCATTGTTGCTCAAGCTGGGCCTCGAGGTAAGCTTACTTCGAGTCGTGTGTCTCAAGTTTGTCTTGCAAATCGGCATTGGCGGCTGTAACCTGGGAAGGTGATGAGACAATGAGGGGAACCACTCCGTTTCTCGATGCCTAATGCGCGTTGTGATCAGTTGATGCAACGAAAATTCTTGATGCAGCGGCGACTCGGGGCGAAAAAGGCAGCCACGGACAAAATGTAACATTGCAGCCTCATCAAAGTTTTCCATAGTTGCAATGATAAACCTTACGCAAGATTGCGTAGGGCACCAAGTCGAACCTAAATCGAAAATTCGAAGACAAAAACCTTGTCGTCAAGATATCGAAGCATCATACACAATTCAATGCACAGTTATCTCGCATATCGATGTTTCATATTAGCTTTTGCAGTCTCGCGCCTGTTCAATGCACGATCGCGCGTTCGCGCGCTCGACGCTTTTCTGCTACTTAAAACCATAACACCACCGCAAGTGCAGCACACAACAAAGACAAGCCGCGTCAACGCATAGACCATGACATTTTATTACAACCGAACGTGCAATGCGTAACACCACTTAATATTCGTGTGCACAGTACCACTCCACGAAAGCATCTTGGAGGCGCCAACCGAAAGACAAAGCAAAACAACCACGAGCCGCAAAACCAAGACAAGCCTAAATATGACGACAACCCAATAAAGAGAAATACATCTGCGCAGCGCTGTTAGAACAGAAGAGGACATATGTCATTTTTACATTCGAATCACATCTGGACGCAGATGCATTAACACATTACAAAAATAGTCACGTGATGCAACCATAGCAGTGAGCCAACGAACACACAGCAACGAAGCAACAAAATACGTGCACAAGACGAATGCAAGCAAACACACCAGGGATGGTGTGGTGGCTACAGATCTCCGTCGCAAAAGCCAAAAACAAACCTACAAAACATAAAAAATAGCAGTCCAAGCGGCGGAAGAAAAAATAACTTGCTGCAACAAGAGCTAAACAAAAAAAAACACTGCAAAGAGTGCAACAACACAAGCAAACAAGCACACACCATGACTCTGGCGTTCGCCGCTGTTCATCTCTCTGCCGAATGATAGGTTTGAACTTGAATGAGCATTTGAACAAAACAAAGAGCAAAAGTTCAAAAGGTAAGAAAAAACTCAAAGACGGAAACCACGAAGGCGGTAAAACGGAGATACAACGAAACCAACGCTGCCACTTAGTGGTGCAACTCAGGAGCACACTGCTTTTATGCATGCACCACCGGAGCAAAAGGGTGGTTATAAATGAGCAAAAATGCTACTCAACACACACACAAACACACACACACACACACACACACACACCAAGATTAAGTGGCACCAGCCCGTTTCTTGAAGAGCTCGCCCCCGTCCACGTGTTTCTCTACTCCTAGAATATGTCCGGCCTTCCCTACAACCGGCCGTCACTATCGCTAAGGCTATGATAGCCACAAGCGCCGCCACCACTCTTGGCTTCATGTAGTGGGCATCTTGGATCTTCTCCGTCGTAAAATAGCGCCGCGCGGAGGAACCCAACGAAGAAATCAAGTGCAGCTGCACCACTTCCTCAGTGTGGGTACATTCTTCTTCACACAATTGCTTCGGTTGAGTCACTGTGCCAACCGCGCCACGTGCAGCCTCAAGTACGCACACCAGTTTAACGATTGCCTCTAAGGCCTCAGTCTCCCCAACATTGTCATCAAAATCTGTCCGTTGGTCTTGAGCGCAAACTCCTGCAAAACAACGGAGATATTTGGTGAATACTTGTTTCTCGTGCTGCACGCGTTGGACAAATGCTTCATAAGTACGACCGGTTGCTTTTTCATCAGGTAGCGCTGAAGGGTAGCGGCGCCTTTCACAATGATAAGGTGCTCCCACTAGTTCAAGTTCTATGCTTTGGATGTAGTTATTGAAGTCATAATAAAGCCGTTCTTTACTGCTGACTCTAGTATGGCGCCTCATGAAAGTTCACACACGTAGCCGGTAACCTCCAATCAGGCACGGAATTTTTCGGCGAACCTAGTCTTAAATGCAGCAGTTTGGGATCGCTAAATTGTAAAACCGCACAACTCTACAAGCAGAGCACACATCAAGAAGTGCAGTCTCAAAATCAAAACCCCATCAAAGTAAAACAAAATCACCGATCATCTGATTTGGCGATCAGGACTGCTCATGCCTCAATAAACGACACAGATACCGATAAACCTGCAGATACCGATAAACCTGCAGCTTTTGTCATACTATCAATCATGACTGCAGACTTATTGTCGCATCGCAGATGTGCACCTGTTAACTCTCACAGCACTGGCATTTGCACTCATGCAGAGTGGTGCATCAACCCCCCCCCCCCACCGGTACTCTCTTCTTTGCATAGAGGCAATCAAACTGTGACGTTTGATGTACAAACGTTACAAACCCACGGCTTGCCGTCGTGTGGATGATGTTGCTATGTCTAGGTTAGTAAAGAGGCAGCTCTCCCACTTAGGAGCTTGTACGTATAATGTTGGCAGCATACATCAACGTGCTTGCTAGATGGCTCAAGATCTGTACGGCCTCGTTAAACAATTCTAACATATTGTTTGGTTTGACAATTTCTATCGTCACCACTTTGCTCCTTCGCCCCATTCTCTCTATCGGAGCCTCATTTGTACCGCCACGGCTTTGTTTTAGCTGCGCAATGACGTGGTAAGTCAACCCAGTAAGTCTCGCCATTTTGCCGCCCTTTGGAATGCGCCGCCATGATGCCGCTTGTTGCAACGCCCTGCTATGATGCGGCATTTCAGAACACTTTGCCACCATGCCATTTCTTGAATGCATTGCCACACCGCCGCTTTTTTTTTAATACGTTGTGGTGTCGCCCTCGAATCCGCTGCTCCTAATATACCTTGCCACATGATGATTGTTGTCTTCTCTATGTTCGGAATGGAAAAGGGATTCTATTGGGCCGAGGCCCTGACCAAGATTCATCAGGTACCTTGACATTGGGAGCATAGCTTCTAGCTGATGACCCCCAGCCCCCCTCTGACCGAAAAAGCCGACTCCGGTCACCCGTGCTTATCTTGCAGGGCACACACTGCTGGCACATGCACCCGTCAGTGTGCCATCCCTTGGTTGAAGCCCTTGGGAGAGGGGGTTGCTGACATGGGGCATTGGGCTGCTAATGCGGGGCACTAGTCAATGAAGGTGGCCGAGCATTCGGTGTACAGAAAGGGGGGGAACTTTGGGGAGGGAAGGGCGGGGAAAATTTTGCCGTTAAGAAACGTGGCAAAATTTCCCCACCGGCGAAATTTTCGCGGCATTTCACCAACACCTTCAGTGTGAATCCAGACGCACGTGAGTATTGCGCATTTAGACATGTGCAACGGTGCACCGGGTGGAGGGAAGGGACAAAGATGTGTTTGATTCCATCTAGAGCCCACCAGGAAACATCAGGAACCATCGGGAGCCTTCCCGGAAATAAGAAGAACCATCCAAAGCCCACCAGGAAATAACAGCAAGTTTCAAGATTCCTTGAGGTGCCAAAATTTCCCCTTTCCGAAATTATCCCGTTTCAAATTGTCCCTAGCAAATTTGTCCCCTCCCCCTAGTACATGAACGGGTGCGAGAAGCCGCTGCTGAAACATGTCCCCAAAGCTTCTGCCATGGACACAAACGGGTACCGTGGTGCGCCCCCGACAGGGCGCACACTTGGTCCTCATACCACCCACACGGTCTACATCCGCCATCCAAACATGCAATGGTCCTCTGCAGAGTTGCAATGCTTCTTCCTGGTCCTGGTCCGTGATGCGGCCGGCGTGCTGCTGACAAAGGGTGGCCATCAACGTGCGGTTGGTGGTCCAGTGATGGTCCCTCAATGGTCAGCCGGCAGTTGTGGATGGTAGGTTTTGGGCGCAAAGTTGGTGTTCTGCAGCCGGCCCGCGGGCCCTAAATTGAGATGGAATACATCCATGATACCTTCACCACAACCGCGGGTCATTGCTTGGGTACGTCTCTATGTGGATTGTCTGCACAGTATGCACAATGCACACTTTGCCCAACTCAACAAGCTACATGTTGGCCAAGAAGACAAGAAGTGTAAAATGAAACTCAAACCACAATTGACACTGGGGGAAACTATCCTCAAAGGGACCCTCTCCTCTGCATGCCGTGCCAACCTTGCTGTACTCACAGGGCCAACGCTGCTGAAGGTTGTAAATGTATTGTATTGTACCACATGAATCATTTGTAAAACATTGCTAAAATGACGGACAGGGGGTGGCCTAGAGGGGGGGCCTTAAGCGCAGCGTGCATGTGTGGCGTTCAAACCCATACTTTGTGATACCCTGGGCATCATTGTTTTCGATGCTTCTTCCACATTGGGGATATGGCATTTTCACCCATTTCCATCCGTTTTCACAATTTTGTGCACATTTCCACCACATCCACTCCTTTCTGGGTTGATTTCTCCCCACCATGGAGGTGCTGAGAAGGCAGAGGTGGTGCAGCCATATTGCCACACATTCCGTCAGCCCCTTCATTGATCATCAATCAGGGATTCTGAAGAGAAGATGAACAGTATGTGGCATGTTAGACATCTTACGTACACCGTTGATATCAGATGTCTAGATATCTGACATGATTGTGTGATATTGTGTTGGTACACAATGTTAGTGTACAAAGAATTAGCACACACAAGTTTCAAGTTTCAGCAGAGTAAAACCCACCAAATTTGGATGCAACATTTTTCAGTGAAAGAAAACGGCTTTCCATGTCAGATTGCAGCTTTTACACCCCTCGGCTACTTTGCAACCCCACGGCCAGGGTAGTAGGGGTCGTTTGGAAGGGGCATGCCTGGGGCTCTTCAGGGGGGATCTAGTCTAAAACTAGCGCGTAGTGTACGTGCAGTGCAAGGATGCCCCCACTGTAGCTGTGGATGCTGCCCCGCATCAAAGGGCAGGTGTGTATTGGAAAGAGCAGGCGGCTGGAGAGGGCACAATAAGAAAACAAAAAGGGTTACTGTGAATTGCAAAAGTAATTGAGCAGAGGCAAAATTCTGGAGGTCAGAAAACGGCTGAGATGACATTTTGGAGGGGGGGGGGGGGGGGGGGCACTGGAGCAATTGGGCCAAAATGACAGTCACTCCAGAAGGGCGCCTTTAAGGGCCAGGGTGGCCACAGGGGCCCCGAGGGGGCTCCTCCACTTCAATCAAGCACAAGGCACAAATTCAAGGGCAAACCAGAGCATGGGCAAGCATGGATGGCACCGATGACTTTGCTGCCTGAAAGCGGGGCTTGACGCCACTGTGAGGCATTGCGATGGGTGTTGCTCAGGGCCAGTGCCCATGGGCTGCGGCTAACCCAGGGCCTGCACCTGCCCGGGGGTGGGCACTCATGGAAGGAGGGTACAGGCACATCCTTGCGATGCAGGGGCATATGGGGTGTAGCCCACTTGTGCCCTAAGAGCTGCGAGACTGCCTCAATTGTACCGCACGCTTTAGTACACACGTCGTTTACTGTAGTACACCCGGTTTACAGACGGGGACGCAGTGGCCTGCAATGCCCCCTGCAAACCACAAAAAAATTAGCCCTGGGCTGCAGCAAAGATGTCTCTCAAACAACGGAATGGGCCACCCGTTGGTGCTGTTCAGTGCCGTATGACCGCCTTTCTGCAACAGTCCTTGTTACCATCGTCCTACGCCAGTCTGCCAAGCCGCACCACATGCGCGAGCTGTGGAAGAGTCACCCCCCATGCGTCTTGAAGCCTGCAGGCATGCCTCAATGAGACCACCCCAGGTGCTTATCCTTCCAAGTATGACATGCCCCACTGCAATGCCACGCAGTCCTGTCAATGGAGGGGAGGAGCACCAGCGTGCGTGCGATTCACACCCCCAAGTGGTCCGAGTGGTGGGGCGGGAGGACGACGCACAAGGCCCACACTTGAGCGGGCAAGACGGGCATAGAGAGGCCAGAGCCGTGCTGTGGGGCAGAAAGGCCGCGTAGCCAGGCCCAACCGGCACAAACCGCACCGGAGCGTGTGCCTCAGCAGTGACTGCTCTGCCTCTCGCGCATCCCTCCCTTGCCTGCGAGGGGGGGGGGGGGGGGGGCATTAGAAGGGAAGGGACCTCAGAGGCGGCCCCAGAAGCGGTTAGGCAGGCGGTTGGAGGATGTTGCCGAAGCGGTTGGGGGCGGTTACTGTTGGTTACAAATGCCATTGAAGCTGGCATTCGCCATCAGGGAGACAGTGGCTGGGCATAGGCTGGGCGCCATGGATGCGTCCAAAGAATTCCACTAAAGGGCACGTGCACTGTACTTGGGAACACCAGAACACCGTGTTCCGCCGCACAGGAGCTCGAGAGGGAGGGCGCAACGGAACAACGTACCCTTTGCAGGAGCAACACTAAAATCCCAAAGTTTGACGGAAACAACACCTACTGTTGCTCTGACAAGGGGTGTTGCTCTCGCAATGGGTGGGGTACCTGCGTTTAGAGACCCAAGGATCGGTTCACACTACGGGAGCATCCCCAAGTGACGGGAAAGGGATTGGAAGGAAATACTGCGACCGCATACACAACAACTCCGGGGGACATCACGGTAGTGTTTTAAGGTTACACAAGACGCTCAGCTGTGGCTGTGGATGTGACTGTGACTGTGACTGTGGCTGTGACTGTGGCTGTGGCTGTGGCTGTGACTGTGACTGTGACTGTGGCTGTGACTGTGGCTGTGGCTGTGGCTGTGACTGTGGCTGTGGCTGTGACTGTGGCTGTGGCCGTGACTGTGACTGTGGCTGTGACTGTGGCTGTGGCTGTGGCTGTGGCTGTGGCTGTGGCTGTGACTGTGGCTGTGGCTGTGGCTGTGGCTGTGACTGTGGCTGTGACTGTGACTGTGGCTGTGACTGTGACTATGGCTGTGACTGTGGCTGTGGCTGTGACTGTGGCTGTGGCTGTCGCTGGGGCTGTGGCTGTGGCTGTGGCTGTGGCTGCGGCTGTGGCTGTGGCTGTGGCTGTGACTGTGGCTGTGACTGTGACTGTGGCTGTGACTGTGACTATGGCTGTGACTGTGGCTGTGGCTGTGACTGTGGCTGTGGCTGTCGCTGGGGCTGTGGCTGTGGCTGTGGCTGTGACTGTGGCTGTGGCTGTGACTGTGGCTGTGACTGTGGATGTGGCTGTGGCTGTGGCTGTGGCTGTGACTGTGGCTGTGGCTGTGGCTGTGGCTGTGGCTGTGGCTGTGACTGTGACTGTGGCTGTGGCTGTGGCTGTGGATGTGACTGTGACTGTGGCTGTGGCTGTGGATGTGACTGTGACTGCGGCTGTGGCTGTGGCTGTGGCTGTGACTGTGGCTGTGGCTGTGACTGTGGCTGTGACTGTGACTGTGGCTGTGGGTGTGACTGTGACTGTGACTGTGGCTGTGGCTGTGGCTGTGGCTGTGGCTGTGGCTGTGACTGTGACTGTGGCTGTGGCTGTGGCTGTGGCTGTGGCTGTGGGTGTGACTGTGACTGTGGCTGTGACTGTGGCTGTGGCTGTGGCTGTGACTGTGGCTGTGGCTGTGGCTGTGGCTGTGACTGTGGCTGTGGCTGTGGCTGTGGCTGTGGCTGTGGCTGTGGCTGTGGCTGTGGCTGTGGCTGTGGCTGTGGCTGTGGCTGTGGATGTGAGTGTGGCTGTGGCTGTGGCTGTGGCTGTGGCTGTGGCTGTGGCTGTGACTGTGGCTGTGACTGTGGCTGTGACTGTGGCTGTGGCTGTGGCTGTGGCTGTGGCTGTGACTGTAACTGTGGCTGTGGCTGTGACTGGGGCTGTGGCTGTGGCTGTGGCTGTGGCTGTGACTGTGACTGTGACTGTGACTGTGGCTGTGGGTGTGACTGTGACTGTGACTGTGGCTGTGGCTGTGGCTGTGGCTGTGGCTGTGGCTGTGACTGTGACTGTGGCTGTGGCTGTGGCTGTGGCTGTGGCTGTGGATGTGACTGTGACTGTGGCTGTGACTGTGGCTGTGGCTGTGGCTGTGACTGTGGCTGTGGCTGTGGCTGTGGCTGTGACTGTGACTGTGGCTGTGGCTGTGGCTGTGGCTGTGGCTGTGGCTGTGGCTGTGGCTGTGGCTGTGGCTGTGGCTGTGGATGTGAGTGTGGCTGTGGCTGTGGCTGTGGCTGTGGCTGTGGCTGTGGCTGTGACTGTGGCTGTGACTGTGGCTGTGGCTGTGGCTGTGGCTGTGGCTGTGGCTGTGACTGTAACTGTGGCTGTGGCTGTGACTGGGGCTGTGGCTGTGGCTGTGGCTGTGGCTGTGACTGTGGCTGTGGCTGTGGCTGTGACTGTGGCTGTGACTGTGGCTGTGACTGTGGCTGTGACTGTTACTGTGACTGTGACTGTGGCTGTGACTGTGGCTGTGGCTGTGGCTGTGACTGTGGCTGTGAGTGTGGCTGTGACTGTGGCTGTGGCTGTGGCTGTGGCTGTGGCTGTGACTGTGGCTGTGACTGTGGCTGTGGCTGTGGCTGTGGCTGTGGCTGTGACTGTGGCTGTGACTGTGGCTGTGACTGTGACTGTGGCTGTGACTGTGGCTGTGGCTGTGGCTGTGGATGTGGCTGTGGCTGTGGCTGTGACTGTGGCTGTGACTGTGGCTGTGGCTGTGGCTGTGGCTGTGACTGTGGCTGTGGCTGTGGCTGTGGCTGTGGCTGTGGCTGTTACTGTGACTGTGGCTGTGACTGTGGCTGTGGCTGTGGCTGTGGCTGTGACTGTGGCTGTGGCTGTGACTGTGGCTGTGGCTGTGGCTGTGACTGTGGCTGTGGCTGTGACTGTGGCTGTGGCTGTGGCTGTGGCTGTGGCTGTGGCTGTGACTGTGGCTGTGAGTGTGGCTGTGACTGTGGCTGTGGCTGTGGCTGTGGCTGTGGCTGTGACTGTGGCTGTGACTGTGGCTGTGGCTGTGGCTGTGGCTGTGGCTGTGACTGTGGCTGTGACTGTGGCTGTGACTGTGACTGTGGCTGTGACTGTGGCTGTGGCTGTGGCTGTGGATGTGGCTGTGGCTGTGGCTGTGACTGTGGCTGTGACTGTGGCTGTGGCTGTGGCTGTGGCTGTGACTGTGACTGTGGCTGTGGCTGTGGCTGTGGCTGTGGCTGTGGCTGTTACTGTGACTGTGGCTGTGACTGTGGCTGTGGCTGTGGCTGTGGCTGTGACTGTGGCTGTGACTGTGGCTGTGGCTGTGACTGTGGCTGTGGCTGTGGCTGTGGCTGTGACTGTGGCTGTGACTGTGACTGTGAGTGTGGCTGTGACTGTGGCTGTGGCTGTGGCTGTGGCTGTGGCTGTGGCTGTGGCTGTGGCTGTGGCTGTGGCTGTGACTGTGGCTGTGGCTGTGGCTGTGACTGTGGCTGTGGCTGTGGCTGTGGCTGTGGCTGTGACTGTGACTGTGGCTGTGACTGTGGCTGTGGCTGTGGCTGTGGATGTGGCTGTGGCTGTGGCTGTGACTGTGGCTGTGACTGTGGCTGTGGCTGTGGCTGTGGCTGTGACTGTGACTGTGACTGTGGCTGTGGCTGTGGCTGTGGCTGTGGCTGTGGCTGTGGCTGTGACTGTGGCTGTGGCTGTGGCTGTGGCTGTGGATGTGACTGTGACTGTGGCTGTGACTGTGGCTGTGACTGTGGCTGTGGTTGTGGCTGTGGATGTGGCTGTGGCTGTGGCTGTGGCTGTGGCTGTGGCTGTGGCTGTGGCTGTGACTGTGACTGTGGCTGTGACTGTGGCTGTGGCTGTGGCTGTGGCTGTGACTGTGACTGTGGCTGTGGCTGTGACTGTGGCTGTGGCTGTGGCTGTGGCTGTGGCTGTGACTGTGGCTGTGACTGTGACTGTGGCTGTGAGTGTGGCTGTGACTGTGGCTGTGGCTGTGGCTGTGGCTGTGGCTGTGGCTGTGGCTTTGGCTGTGGCTGTGGCTGTGACTGTGGCTGTGGCTGTGGCTGTGACTGTGGCTGTGGCTGTGGCTGTGGCTGTGGCTGTGACTGTGACTGTGGCTGTGACTGTGGCTGTGGCTGTGGCTGTGGCTGTGGATGTGGCTGTGGCTGTGGCTGTGACTGCGGCTGTGACTGTGGCTGTGGCTGTGGCTGTGGCTGTGACTGTGGCTGTGGCTGTGGCTGTGGCTGTGACTGTGGCTGTGGCTGTGGCTGTGGCTGTGGCTGTGGCTGTGACTGTGGCTGTGACTGTGGCTGTGACTGTGGCTGTGGTTGTGGCTGTGGATGTGGCTGTGGCTGTGGCTGTGGCTGTGGCTGTGGCTGTGACTGTCACTGTGACTGTGGCTGTGGCTGTGGCTGTGGCTGTGGCTGTGGCTGTGGCTGTGGCTGTGACTGTGGCTGTGACTGTCACTGTGGCTGTGGCTGTGACTGTGGCTGTGGCTGTGGCTGTGACTGTGGCTGTGGCTGTGACTGTGGCTGTGGCTGTGGCTGTGGCTGGGGCTGTGGCTGTGGCCGTGGCTGTGGCTGTGGCTGTGGCTGTGGCTGTGGCTGTGGCTGTGACTGTGGCTGTGGCTGTGACTGTGGCTGTGGCTGTGGCTGTGGCTGTGGGTGTGACTGTGACTGTGACTGTGGCTGTGGCTGTGGCTGTGGCTGTGGCTGTGGCTGTGGCTGTGGCTGTGACTGTGACTGTGGCTGTGACTGTGACTGTGGCTGTGACTGTGGCTGTGGCTGTGACTGTGACTGTGGCTGTGGCTGTGGCTGTGGCTGTGGCTGTGGCTGTGGCTGTGACTGTGGCTGTGGCTGTGGCTGTGGCTGTGGCTGTGGCTGTGGCTGTGGCTGTGGCTGTGAGTCTGGCTGTGACTGTGGCTGTGGCTGTGACTGTGACTGTGGCTGTGACTGTGGCTGTGGCTGTGGCTGTGACTGTGGCTGTGGCTGTGGCTGTGGCTGTGGCTGTGGCTGTGGCTGTGGCTGTGGCTGTGGCTTTGGCTGTGGCTGTGGCTGTGGCTGTGGCTGTGACTGTGGCTGTGACTGTGGCTGTCACTGTGGCTGTGAATGTGGCTGTGACTGTGGCTGTGACTGTGGCTGTGACTGTGACTGTGGCTGTGACTGTGGCTGTGGCTGTGGCTGTGACTGTGGCTGTGGCTGTGGCTGTGGCTGTGACTGTGACTGTGGCTGTGACTGTGGCTGTGGCTGTGGCTGTGGCTGTGGATGTGGCTGTGGCTGTGGCTGTGACTGTGGCTGTGACTGTGGCTGTGGCTGTGGCTGTGGCTGTGACTGTGACTGTGACTGTGGCTGTGGCTGTGGCTGTGGCTGTGGCTGTGGCTGTGACTGTGGCTGTGGCTGTGGCTGTGGCTGTGGATGTGACTGTGACTGTGGCTGTGACTGTGGCTGTGACTGTGGCTGTGGTTGTGGCTGTGGATGTGGCTGTGGCTGTGGCTGTGACTGTGGCTGTGGCTGTGGCTGTGGCTGTGGCTGTGACTGTCACTGTGACTGTGGCTGTGGCTGTGGCTGTGGCTGTGGCTGTGGCTGTGGCTGTGGCTGTGACTGTGGCTGTGACTGTGACTGTGGCTGTGAGTGTGGCTGTGACTGTGGCTGTGGCTGTGGCTGTGGCTGTGGCTGTGGCTGTGGCTTTGGCTGTGGCTGTGGCTGTGACTGTGGCTGTGGCTGTGGCTGTGACTGTGGCTGTGGCTGTGGCTGTGGCTGTGGCTGTGACTGTGACTGTGGCTGTGGCTGTGGCTGTGGCTGTGGATGTGGCTGTGGCTGTGGCTGTGACTGTGGCTGTGACTGTGGCTGTGGCTGTGGCTGTGGCTGTGACTGTGACTGTGACTGTGGCTGTGGCTGTGGCTGTGGCTGTGGCTGTGGCTGTGGCTGTGACTGTGGCTGTGGCTGTGGCTGTGGCTGTGGATGTGACTGTGACTGTGGCTGTGACTGTGGCTGTGACTGTGGCTGTGGCTGTGGCTGTGGCTGTGGCTGTGGCTGTGGTTGTGGCTGTGGATGTGGCTGTGGCTGTGGCTGTGGCTGTGGCTGTGGCTGTGGCTGTGGCTGTGACTGTCACTGTGACTGTGGCTGTGGCTGTGGCTGTGGCTGTGGCTGTGGCTGTGGCTGTGGCTGTGACTGTGGCTGTGACTGTCACTGTGGCTGTGGCTGTGACTGTGGCTGTGGCTGTGGCTGTGACTGTGGCTGTTACTGTGGCTGTGGCTGTCGCTGGGGCTGTGGCTGTGGCTGTGGCTGTGGCTGTGGCTGTGGCTGTGGCTGTGGGTGTGACTGTGACTGTGACTGTGGCTGTGGCTGTGGCTGTGGCTGTGGCTGTGGCTGTGGCTGTGGCTGTGACTGTGACTGTGGCTGTGGCTGTGGCTGTGACTGTGACTGTGGCTGTGACTGTGGCTGTGGCTGTGGCTGTGACTGTGGCTGTGGCTGTGGCTGTGGCTGTGACTGTGACTGTGGCTGTGGCTGTGGCTGTGGCTGTGGCTGTGGCTGTGGCTGTGGCTGTGACTGTGGCTGTGGCTGTGGCTGTGGCTGTGGCTGTGGCTGTGGCTGTGAGTGTGGCTGTGACTGTGGCTGTGGCTGTGACTGTGACTGTGGCTGTGACTGTGGCTGTGGCTGTGGCTGTGACTGTGGCTGTGGCTGTGGCTGTGACTGTGGCTGTGGCTGTGGCTGTGGCTGTGGCTTTGGCTGTGGCTGTGGCTGTGGCTGTGGCTGTGACTGTGGCTGTGACTGTGGCTGTGACTGTGGCTGTGGCTGTGGCTGTGACTGTGGCTGTGGCTGTGGCTGTGGCTGTGGCTGTGGCTGTGGCTGTGGCTGTGGCTGTGGCTGTGGCTGTGACTGTCAATGTGACTGTGGCTGTGACTGTGACTGTGGCTGTGACTGTCACTGTGGCTGTGGCTGTGACTGTGGCTGTGGCTGTGGCTGTGGCTGTGACTGTGACTGTGGCTGTGACTGTGGCTGTGGCTGTGGCTGTGGCTGTGGATGTGGCTGTGGCTGTGGCTGTGACTGTGGCTGTGACTGTGGCTGTGGCTGTGGCTGTGGCTGTGACTGTGACTGTGGCTGTGGCTGTGGCTGTGGCTGTGGCTGTGGCTGTGGCTGTGACTGTGGCTGTGGATGTGGCTGTGGCTGTGGATGTGACTGTGACTGTGGCTGTGACTGTGGCTGTGACTGTGGCTGTGGTTGTGGCTGTGGATGTGGCTGTGGCTGTGGCTGTGACTGTGGCTGTGGCTGTGGCTGTGGCTGTGGCTGTGACTGTCACTGTGACTGTGGCTAAGTGTTTGCACTGCGTGCGCACTGCGTGCGCACTGCGTGCATAGTGCGCACGCAGAGGCTAGGATACTCACCCAAGAATACCACTCATCTGTCCAGTAGCACGGCGAAGCAGCAAAGCCCAAATCAGAACAACAAAACTGCCTGCAGCTTGGTAATCCGGTGTCCTTAGAACAAGGAAATCAGCCTTATAAAGTACAACTATGCAAAGGCATGCAAAGGGAACAAAATCAAAACTCAAAACCTACGCCGGGGGTCACCATGATGCACCACGCAACAAAGCGTGGATTCAAAGATTGTCCCGGTTTCCTCAATAGCACCGGACGGTTGGGGCCCAATGATTTTTGGAAATGTCGCCCTTGTCTTGCCCTCAAGTATGCACGGATCTTCAGGTGGCGGTCTCGGCGAATTGGCTACACAGCCCCAGCAGACTCTGCCACAGGGAAGGGGCATTTACACAATTTACATTCCAAAATGGACAAGAATCTAGGAAATGGTTGACAATTCAAATATGCCACGTCCTAAATGCTTGGGAGGCCAAAAAACCCTTGTATGGAACCAAAAACTTGTCAAAAGGGGCCAAAACTAGGGTTCGAGTATTGGCCGACATCCAAAACTTTGCACTGCGTGCGCACTGCGTGCGCACTGCGTGCATAGTGCGCACGCAGAGGCTAGGATACTCACCCAAGAATACCACTCATCTGTCCAGTAGCACGGCGAAGCAGCAAAGCCCAAATCAGAACAACAAAACTGCCTGCAGCTTGGTAATCCGGTGTCCTTAGAACAAGGAAATCAGCCTTATAAAGTACAACTATGCAAAGGCATGCAAAGGGAACAAAATCAAAACTCAAAACCTACGCCGGGGGTCACCATGATGCACCACACAACAAAGCGTGGATTCAAAGATTGTCCCGGTTTCCTCAATAGCACCGGACGGTTGGGGCCCAATGATTTTTGGAAATGTCGCCCTTGTCTTGCCCTCAAGTATGCACGGATCTTCAGGTGGCGGTCTCGGCGAATTGGCTACACAGCCCCAGCAGACTCTGCCACAGGGAAGGGGCATTTACACAATTTACATTCCAAAATGGACAAGAATCTAGGAAATGGTTGACAATTCAAATATGCCACGTCCTAAATGCTTGGGAGGCCAAAAAACCCTTGTATGGAACCAAAAACTTGTCAAAAGGGGCCAAAACTAGGGTTCGAGTATTGGCCGACATCCAAAACTTTGCACTGCGTGCGCACTGCGTGCGCACTGCGTGCGCACTGCGTGCATGGCATTCCCTGTGGCTGTGGCTGTGGCTGTGGCTGTGGCTGTGGCTGTGGCTGTGGCTGTGGCTGTGGCTGTGACTGTGGCTGTGACTGTCACTGTGGCTGTGGCTGTGACTGTGGCTGTGGCTGTGGCTGTGACTGTGGCTGTTACTGTGGCTGTGGCTGTCGCTGGGGCTGTGGCTGTGGCTGTGGCTGTGGCTGTGGCTGTGGCTGTGGCTGTGGCTGTGACTGTGGCTGTGGCTGTGACTGTGGCTGTGGCTGTGGCTGTGGCTGTGGGTGTGACTGTGACTGTGACTGTGGCTGTGGCTGTGGCTGTGGCTGTGGCTGTGGCTGTGGCTGTGACTGTGGCTGTGGCTGTGGCTGTGGCTGTGGCTGTGGCTGTGACTGTGACGGTGGCTGTGACTGTGGCTGTGGCTGTGACTGTGGCTGTGGCTGTGGCTGTGGCTGTGGCTGTGGCTGTGGCTGTGGCTGTGACTGTGGCTGTGGCTGTGGCTGTGGCTGTGGCTGTGGCTGTGGCTGTGGCTGTGGCTGTGGCTGTGGCTGTGGCTGTGACTGTGACTGTGACTGTGGCTGTGACTGTGGCTGTGAATGTGGCTGTGGCTGTGGCTGTGACTGTGGCTGTGACTGTGGCTGTGAATGTGGCTGTGACTGTGGCTGTGGCTGTGGCTGTGACTGTGACTGTGGCTGTGACTGTGGCTGTGACTGTGGCTGTGACTGTGGCTGTGGCTGTGACTGTGACTGTGGCTGTGGCTGTGGCTGTGGCTGTGGCTGTGGCTGTGGCTGTGGCTGTGGCTGTGGCTGTGACTGTGGCTGTGGCTGTGGCTGTGGCTGTGGCTGTGGCTGTGGCTGTGAGTGTGGCTGTGACTGTGGCTGTGGCTGTGACTGTGACTGTGGCTGTGACTGTGGCTGTGGCTGTGGCTGTGACTGTGGCTGTGGCTGTGGCTGTGACTGTGGCTGTGGCTGTGGCCGTGGCTGTGACTGTGGCTGTGACTGTGGCTGTGACTGTGGCTGTGAATGTGGCTGTGACTGTGGCTGTGACTGTGGCTGTGACTGTGACTGTGGCTGTGACTGTGGCTGTGGCTGTGGCTGTGACTGTGGCTGTGACTGCGGCTGTGACTGTGGCTGTGACTGTGGCTGTGGCTGTGGCTGTGGCTGTGACTGTGGCTGTGACTGTGGCTGTGACTGTGACTGTGGCTGTGACTGTGGCTGTGGCTGTGGCTGTGGCTGTGGCTGTGACTGTGGCTGTGACTGTGGCTGTGGCTGTGACTGTGGCTGTGGCTGTGGCTGTGGCTGTGGCTGTGACTGTGGCTGTGGCTGTGAGTGTGGCTGTGACTGTGGCTGTGGCTGTGGCTGTGGCTGTGGCTGTGGCTGTGGCTGTGACTGTGGCTGTGGCTGTGGCTGTGACTGTTGCTGTGGCTGTGGCTGTGGCTGTGGCTGTGACTGTGACTGTGGCTGTGACTGTGGCTGTGACTGTGGCTGTGGCTGTGGCTTTGCCTGTGGCTGTGGATGTGGCTGTGGCTGTGGCTGTGACTGTGGCTGTGACTGTGGCTGTGGCTGTGGCTGGGGCTGTGGCTGTGACTGTGACTGTGACTGTGTCTGTGGCTGTGGCTGTGGCTGTGGCTGTGGCTGTGACTGTGGCTGTGGCTGTGGCTGTGGCTGTGGATGTGACTGTGACTGTGGCTGTGACTGTGGCTGTGACTGTGGCTGTGGCTGTGGCTGTGGATGTGGCTGTGGCTGTGGCTGTGACTGTGGCTGTGGCTGTGACTGTGGCTGTGGCTGTGACTGTGACTGTGACTGTGGCTGTGGCTGTGGCTGTGGCTGTGGGTGTGGCTGTGGCTGTGGCTGTGGCTGTGGCTGTGACTGTGGCTGTGACTGTGACTGTGGCTGTGACTGTGGCTGTGGCTGTGACTGTGGCTGTGGCTGTGGCTGTGGCTGTGGCTGTGGCTGTGGCTGTGGCTGTGACTGTGGCTGTGGCTGTGGCTGTGACTGTGACTGTGGCTGTGGCTGTGGCTGTGGCTGTGGCTGTGGCTGTGACTGTGGCTGTGACTGTGGCTGTGACTGTGACTGTGGCTGTGACTGTGGCTGTGGCTGTGGCTGTGGCTGTGACTGTGACTGTGGCTGTGACTGTGACTGTGGCTGTGACTGTGGCTGTGGCTGTGACTGTGGCTGTGGCTGTGGCTGTGGCTGTGACTGTGACTGTGGCTGTGGCTGTGGCTGTGACTGTGGCTGTGGCTGTGGCTGTGGCTGTGACTGTGACTGTGGCTGTGACTGTGACTGTGGCTGTGACTGTGGCTGTGACTGTGACTGTGGCTGTGACTGTGGCTGTGGCTGTGGCTGTGGCTGTGACTGTGACTGTGGCTGTGACTGTGACTGTGGCTGTGACTGTGGCTGTGGCTGTGACTGTGGCTGTGGCTGTGGCTGTGGCTGTGACTGTGACTGTGGCTGTGGCTGTGGCTGTGGATGTGGCTGTGATTGTGGCTGTGGCTGTGACTGTGGCTGTGACTGTGGCTGTGGCTGTGACTGTGGCTGTGACTGTGGCTGTGGCTGTGGCTGTGGCTGTGGCTGTGGCTGTGGCTGTGGCTGTGGATGTGACTGTGACTGTGGCTGTGACTGTGGCTGTGGCTGTGGCTGTGGCTGTGGCTGTGGCTGTGGCTGTGACTGTGGCTGTGACTGTGGCTGTGACTGTGACTGTGGCTGTGGCTGTGACTGTGGCTGTGGCTGTGGCTGTGGCTGTGGCTGTGGCTGTGACTGTGGCTGTGGCTGTGACTGTGGCTGTGGCTGTGGCTGTGGATGTGGCTGTGATTGTGGCTGTGGCTGTGACTGTGGCTGTGGCTGTGGCTGTGACTGTGACTGTGGCTGTGACTGTGGCTGTGGCTGTGGCTGTGGCTGTGGCTGTGACTGTGGCTGTGACTGTGGCTGTGGCTGTGGCTGTGACTGTGGCTGTGACTGTGGCTGTGGCTGTGGCTGTGGCTGTGGCTGTGGCTGTGACTGTGGCTGTGGCTGTGGCTGTGACTGTGGCTGTGACTGTGGCTGTGGCTGTGACTGTGGCTGTGGCTGTGGCTGTGGCTGTGGCTGTGACTGTGGCTGTGGCTGTGACTGTGGCTGTGGCTGTGACTGTGGCTGTGACTGTGGCTGTGGCTGTGGGTGTGACTGTGACTGTGACTGGGGCTGTGGCTGTGGCTGTGGCTGTGACTGTGGCTGTGGCTGTGACTGTGGCTGTGACTGTGGCTGTGACTGTGGCTGTGACTGTGGCTGTGGCTGTGGCTGTGGCTGTGGCTGTGGCTGTGGCTGTGGCTGTGACTGTGGCTGTGACTGTGACTGTGGCTGTGGCTGTGGCTGTGACTGTGGCTGTGGCTGTGGCTGTGGCTGTGGCTGTGACTGTGGCTGTGACTGTGGCTGTGGCTGTGACTGTGGCTGTGGCTGTGGCTGGGGCTGTGGCTGTGGCTGTGGCTGTGGCTGTGACTGTGGCTGTGGCTGTGACTGTGACTGTGGCTGTGACTGTGGCTGTGACGGTGGCTGTGACTGTGGCTGTGGCTGTGGCTGTGGCTGTGGCTGTGGCTGTGGCTGTGACTGTGGCTGTGACTGTGGCTGTGGCTGTGGCTGTGACTGTGACTGTGGCTGTGACTGTGACTGTGGCTGTGACTGTGGCTGTGGCTGTGGCTGTGGCTGTGGCTGTGGCTGTGGCTGTGACTGTGGCTGTGGCTGTGACTGTGGCTGTGACTGTGGCTGTGACTGTGGCTGTGGCTGTGGCTGTGACTGTGACTGTGGCTGTGACTGTGGCTGTGGCTGTGACTGTGGCTGTGGCTGTGACTGTGACTGTGGCTGTGACTGTGGCTGTGACTGTGGCTGTGGCTGTGGCTGTGGCTGTGGCTGTGGCTGTGGCTGTGGCTGTGGCTGTGGCTGTGACTGTGGCTGTGACTGTGACTGTGGCTGTGACTGTGGCTGTGGCTGTGACTGTGGCTGTGGCTGTGGCTGTGGCTGTGGCTGTGACTGTGGCTGTGACTGTGGCTGTGGCTGTGACTGTGGCTGTGGCTGTGACTGTGGCTGTGACTTTGGCTGTGGCTGTGGCTGTGGCTGTGGCTGTCACTGTGACTGTGACTGTGGCTGTGGCTGTGACTGTGACTGTGGCTGTGACTGTGGCTGTGACTGTGGCTGTGGCTGTGACTGTGGCTGTGGCTGTGGCTGGGGCTGTGGCTGTGGCTGTGGCTGTGGCTGTGGCTGTGGCTGTGACTGTGACTGTGGCTGTGACTGTGACTGTGGCTGTGACTGTGGCTGTGGCTGTGACTGTGGCTGTGGCTGTGGCTGTGGCTGTGGCTGTGACTGTGGCTGTGGCTGTGACTGTGGCTGTGACTGTGGCTGTGGCTGTGACTGTGGCTGTGGCTGTGACTGTGGCTGTGGCTGTGGCTGTGGCTGTGGCTGTGACTGTGGCTGTGACTGTGGCTGTGGCTGTGACTGTGGCTGTGGCTGTGACTGTGGCTGTGGCTGTCACTGTGACTGTGACTGTGGCTGTGACTGTGACTGTGGCTGTGACTGTGGCTGTGGCTGTGACTGTGGCTGTGGCTGTGGCTGTGGCTGTGGCTGTCACTGTGACTGTGACTGTGGCTGTGACTGTGACTGTGGCTGTGACTGTGGCTGTGACTGTGGCTGTGACTGTGGCTGTGGCTGTGGCTGTGGCTGTGGCTGTGGCTGTGACTGTGGCTGTGACTGTGGCTGTGGCTGTGGCTGTGACTGTGACTGTGGCTGTGACTGTGACTGTGGCTGTGACTGTGGCTGTGGCTGTGACTGTGGCTGTGGCTGTGGCTGTGGCTGTGGCTGTGACTGTGGCTGTGGCTGTGACTGTGGCTGTGACTGTGGCTGTGGCTGTGACTGTGGCTGTGGCTGTGGCTGTGGCTGTGACTGTGACTGTGGCTGTGACTGTGGCTGTGGCTGTGACTGTGACTGTGGCTGTGACTGTGGCTGTGGCTGTGACTGTGGCTGTGACTGTCGCTGTGACTGTGGCTGTGGCTGTGGCTGTGGCTGTGGCTGTGGCTGTGGCTGTGACTGTGGCTGTGGCTGTGACTGTGACTGTGGCTGTGACTGTGACTGTGGCTGTGACTGTGGCTGTGACTGTGGCTGTGACTGTGGCTGTGGCTGTGGCTGTGGCTGTGACTGTGGCTGTGGCTGTGACTGTGGCTGTGACTGTGGCTGTGGCTGTGACTGTGGCTGTGGCTGTGGCTGTGACTGTGGCTGTGGCTGTGGCTGGGGCTGTGGCTGTGGCTGTGACTGTGACTGTGGCTGTGACTGTGGCTGTGACGGTGGCTGTGACTGTGGCTGTGGCTGTGGCTGTGGCTGTGGCTGTGGCTGTGGCTGTGACTGTGGCTGTGACTGTGGCTGTGGCTGTGACTGTGACTGTGGCTGTGACTGTGACTGTGGCTGTGACTGTGGCTGTGGCTGTGACTGTGGCTGTGGCTGTGGCTGTGGCTGTGGCTGTGACTGTGGCTGTGGCTGTGACTGTGGCTGTGACTGTGGCTGTGACTGTGGCTGTGGCTGTGGCTGTGGCTGTGGCTGTGACTGTGACTGTGGCTGTGACTGTGGCTGTGGCTGTGACTGTGGCTGTGGCTGTGACTGTGACTGTGGCTGTGACTGTGGCTGTGACTGTGGCTGTGACTGTGGCTGTGGCTGTGGCTGTGGCTGTGGCTGTGGCTGTGGCTGTGACTGTGGCTGTGACTGTGACTGTGGCTGTGACTGTGGCTGTGGCTGTGACTGTGGCTGTGGCTGTGGCTGTGGCTGTGACTGTGGCTGTGACTGTGCCTGTGGCTGTGACTGTGGCTGTGACTGTGGCTGTGACTTTGGCTGTGGCTGTGGCTGTGGCTGTGGCTGTCACTGTGACTGTGACTGTGGCTGTGGCTGTGACTGTGACTGTGGCTGTGACTGTGGCTGTGACTGTGGCTGTGGCTGTGACTGTGGCTGTGGCTGGGGCTGTGGCTGTGGCTGTGGCTGTGGCTGTGACTGTGGCTGTGGCTGTGACTGTGACTGTGGCTGTGACTGTGGCTGTGACTGTGGCTGTGGCTGTGGCTGTGGCTGTGGCTGTGGCTGTGGCTGTGGCTGTGACTGTGGCTGTGACTGTGGCTGTGACTGTGGCTGTGGCTGTGACTGTGGCTGTGACTGTGACTGTGGCTGTGACTGTGGCTGTGACTGTGACTGTGACTGTGACTGTGGCTGTGACTGTGGCTGTGACTGTGGCTGTGGCTGTGGCTGTGACTGTGACTGTGGCTGTGACTGTGACTGTGGCTGTGACTGTGGCTGTGGCTGTGACTGTGGCTGTGGCTGTGACTGTGGCTGTGACTGTGGCTGTGACTGTGGCTGTGGCTGTGGCTGTGGCTGTGGCTGTGACTGTGGCTGTGGCTGTGACTGTGGCTGTGGCTGTGGCTGTGGCTGTGACTGTGGCTGTGGCTGTGGCTGTGGCTGTGACTGTGACTGTGGCTGTGACTGTGGCTGTGGCTGTGACTGTGACTGTGGCTGTGGCTGTGGCTGTGGCTGTGGCTGTGGATGTGACTGTGACTGTGACTGTGGCTGTGACTGTGGCTGTGGCTGTGACTGTGGCTGTGACTGTGGCTGTGACTGTGGCTGTGGCTGTGGCTGTGGCTGTGACTGTGGCTGTGGCTGTGGCTGTGGCTGTGGCTGTGACTGTGACTGTGGCTGTGACTGTGGCTGTGGCTGTGACTGTGGCTGTGGCTGTGGCTGTGGCTGTGACTGTGGCTGTGACTGTGGCTGTGACTGTGGCTGTGGCTGTGGCTGTGGCTGTGGCTGTGGCTCCGCCCAGTGGCGCCTGGGAGGGAACACCACTGGGGTCAGCTCGCTGCGTTGGTCCAACGCGCCGGGGTACAGTCTCGCTCCCAAGGACGCACCTTCCCACCCCCACGCAAGGGAAAACTGGAGCAGCAATTTCCCTGCCTCATGGATGCCCCCCCCCCCCTCGGGTCCCTGGCGGGGGAGCTCTGCTTAAAATACATGCGTTCTCACACAGTCCAAAGCATCACTGGGGCAGTGGTTAGAAGATAAAGACTGGGCAGCATGGGTCGGCAGCAGGCCGTTGCTTGTGAGGGCGGGGGCGGGGTTGACCCCTTGCCCTGGTGAGGGGATCTCAGTAGGATCCAGCCTCACATGCCAGTCAGCTCAGTAGGAAGGAGCCCCGCCCTATGGGCAACTGAGTAGGACCCAGCGCCATCCACAAGGCTCCTCACTAGGAACCCGCCCTGACCCCCCCCCCCCCTAAGCAAAGGCCTGGTCGGCAGTGGTGTGGGCGGCGCCTCTGGGCGACTTGCCTTTGCGCAACAGATACGCCCACCAGCAATCCTCTGGCCCCCAGACATTTTGGGGGCAGGGGGGGGGGGGGGGGGCAGGACTGAAGGCTTGACGGAAAGGGGTGAGGGGCAGTGGGCGGTCCATTTTGCAGCCGAAGGCGATCCGGGGGCTTGAGCCTCGTGGGGGTCAAGGCGCTGGAGGGGAGGGCCCAGGGAGTGCGCCCCCCCCGTTCTGTTGGGCGGCGGGGCGGGGGGATGGGGGCGGACACACAGCGTGCGAGGCATCCGCAAGCCCATGGCTGAGCGGTCATTGCCGGCAACACAGACCCCCGTCCGTTCTCCGCTTGTCGACGCGGATTGCAGATCACGTCACCCCATGACACAGCGCTCGGGGACCCAAACGCGCAACACGATCCCCGGAGCCGATGAACAAGGGGATCCTCAGGGGGTCTGCTCGGAGGCCCTGTTCCCCCCGACTGATGTCACATCGAACGCAATGGGCCGGGGTCGCAGTCTTCGCGTCGCACGGGGTCAAAGAATGCGCGGCTTTGTGTGGCAGTCTGCCCTGTTTCACGCCGGCGTACACGACCAATTGACCCTTGCGATGCACGAATGCGCGTGTGTGGGGGGGGGGGGGGGCAGGGGCGCATTAGAACGGAAGGCACCTCAGAGGCGGCCCCAGAAGCGGTTAGGCAGGCGGTTGGAGGAGGTTGCCAAAGCGGTTGGGGGCGGTTACTGTCGGTTACAAATGCCATTGATGCTGGCACTTGCCATGAGGGGGACAGTGGCTGGGCATAGGCCGGGGGCCCTGGAGGGGGTGGGGGGGACCTCCCCTTCTTCCAATGCATCCCTGGCGGGGGGGGGGGGGGCAGGGGCGAAATAGCAAAGCCGGCAAAGCAAACTCCGGCAAAGCAACCCCCCCCCCCGTCCGAACAGGCGATTGTCCTAACACGACGACCCCGTGTTTCCGTGTTTGGGCTTTTCTCAGAACCATCGTTTTTACGGTTCCAATACTACGAGAATGTGCTTTGTGCAGGCGGTAGGAGCGGTGGGTTTGGGCGTCAGCGTGTGAGTGTCAGAAATTAAAAGGCACCGATGCCCTCCCGACGTAAATGCCCACGTACAAGCCTTCACCCACAATGGCCGAACACACGGTCTCAAACCAAAGCGCTGGAAATACAAAAGAAAGACTACTGAGTGTCCAGTGGGTACGCACTTCGGCACAAAATGCGCCCTCTTCACCCGACAAGCGACCATCTGTACAAAATTGCATGGGGACGCAGACCATTCCTACACCCGCGAGGTCTAAGTTTGGCCGTACCCGCACAGTAACACCGTCGGGAGGAGGTCGCAGCCAACGCTGTGCGCACTCAGCACAGAGCAAACAAAAAACTGCAGGCAGGCCTGGACTAGAAGGGGGTGTTGTTGGGGGAGGGGGCGGCGTTTGAGACCCAGAAGATTGTGTACCAAAAGCGGCCCGATGGGCACTTTGGTCTGCGGTGGGGAGAGGGGGGGGTCTGTGTGCCCAAAAACAGAGGGAGGGTGGCACCGCAGCCGCGCAACAAAGCGACAACCTTCACTGGGCCTCGCGGGCGACCCTCCATGTCACGCATGCCCCAAGCAGGGCCCCCTGGTATCGTGCACGTCCGCCAGCGCGCCCACGGCTGTACCGCATGAATCCCCCCCCCCTCCCCATTCCAATTTGTTAGTCCCCCCCCTCCCCATTCCAATTTGTCAGTCCCCCCCCCCCCATTCCAATTTGTTAGCCCCCCCCCCCCCGAATTCCAATTTGTTACCCGCCCCCCCTCCCCATTCCAATTTGTTAGTCCCCCCCCCTCCCCATTCCAATTTGTCAGTCCCCCCCCCCCCTTTCCAATTTGTTAGCCCCCCCCCCCCGGAATTCCAATTTGTTACCCGCCCCCCCTCCCCATTCCAATTTGTTAGCCCCCACCCCCCTCCCCATTCCAATTTGTTAGCCCCCCCCCCTCCCCATTCCAATTTGTTAGCCCCCCCCCCCCTCCCCATTCCAATTTGTTAGCCCCCCCCCCCCCTCCCCATTCCAATTTGTTAGCCCCCCCCCCTCCGTATTCAAATTCGTTAGGTACCCCCCCCTCCCAATTCCAATGCGTCCCTCACATGCGGCGGACGGCGTCAATCCGTACTGACCTTCTTGCGCTTGGGCCCCAGGCCCAGGCACTCCCGGAGGCCGGGGTTGCACCCGGGGGCCATCTTCCAAATGTGCGTGTCCAGCCAATAGTGCACGGCCTGGGGCAGCGTCAGCAGCGCGCTGGCCAGGGACAGCCCCACGGGCCCCAGCTCGAAGTCGATGTCCACGACCGCCGGGAGGTAGTCGTGCCACACCCAATAGTCCCACAGCAGCTCCTCGACAATGGCCAGGCCGAAGAAGAGGCCGAGGTAGGCGTACCAGTGCGAGGGGGTGCAGAACCACCGCGTGCACCGGTCCGTCCAGGCCTGCGGCGCCTGCGTGTCGTACTTGTTTTTGCAGGCGAAGAAGATGATGAGGTAC